>ML664176.1:9875729-10098233 GCA_007570785.1 Antilocapra americana | reverse complement strand
TAGGTTGGTCATAACTTTCCTTCCAAGGAGTAAGTGTCTTTTAATTTCACAGCTGCAGTCACCATCTGCAGTGGTTTTGGAGCCCAGAAAAATAAAGTTGGCCACTGTTTCCCCATCTTTTTTTGCCATGAAGTGATGTGACCATATGCCATGATCTTAGTTTTCTGAATGTTGAGTTTTAAGCCAACTTTTTCACTCTCCTCTTTCACTTTCATCAAGAGGCTCTTTCGTTCTTCTTCACTTTCTGCCATAAGGGTGGTGTCATCAGCATATCTGAGGTTATTGCTATTTCTCCTGGAAATCTTGATTCCAGCTTGTGCTTTTTCCAGCCCAGCGTTTCTCCTGATATACTCTGCATGTAAGTTAAATAAGTAAGGTGACAATATGCAGCCTTGACGTACTCCTTTTCCTATTTGGAACCAGTCTGTTGTTCCATGTCCAGTTCTAACTGTTGCTTCTTGACCTCCATACAAGTTTCTCAAGAGGCAGGTCAGGTGGTCTGTATTCGCATCTCTTTCAGAATTTTCCACAGTTTATTGTGATCCACACAGTCAAAGACTTTGGCATACTCAATAAAGCAGAAGTAGATGCTTTTCTGGAACTCTCTTGCTTTTCCAATGATCCAGTGGATGTTAGCAAGCTATGATTAGAAGCTTGGAATTTCAAACCTACCATCCTTCCTCCAGAGAAGGGAAAAGGACTAGAAATACTTAATAATTGATCATGCCTAGGTGAGGAAGCCTCCATAAAATCCCAATAATACGGGGTTCAGAGAGCTTCCAGGTTAGCAAACACCTCCACACTTGCAACATCATACACCCCAACTCCTTGGGGACAGAAGCTCTTGTGCTCAGGGTCCATCCAGACCTTGCTCTATGCACCTTTCCATCCAGCCCCTTATCTGTATTCTTTGTCATATCCTTTAATAAACTGGTAAACAAGTGTTCCCTTGAGCTCTGTGAGCAGCTCTAGCAAATTAAGCATACCCAAGGAGGAAGCTTGGAACCTTGCAGCTACAGCCAGGAGGTGACAGTCTGTTCTTGTGACTGGCTTATGAAGTGTGCATTGAGGGGTGGGGGTGGGGGTGTGAATTGGGGTGGGAGGATAGTCTTGTGGGACTGAGCTCTTAATTTATGGGATCTGATGCTATGCTATTTCTGGGTAGATAGTGTAGAATTGAGTTGAATTGCAAGACACCCAGCTGGTATCAGAGGCATGCTTATTGGTGTGGGGAACAGCCTCCAAATATTTGGTGACCAGAAGTGAAGTGCTTTGTGTAAGTTGTAAAGGAGATTCACAGGGAAGACACAGAGTAGGGAAGTATTGAGTTTTTCCACATGCAGGTAGAAAACTGGGTAGGTCTTCCTTTACAGTGTTTGTGTGCTTAGTCACTCAGTCATGTCTGACTCTTTGTGATCCCATAGACTGTAGCCTGCCAGGCTTTTCTGTCCATGGGATTCTCCAGGCAAGAATACTGGAGTGGGTTGCCATTCCCTTCTCCAGGGGATCTTCCCAACCCAGGGATTGAACCCAGGTCTACTGCATTGCAGGAAGATTGTTTACTATCTGAGCCACCAGGGAAGCCCTCCTTTACAGTAGCAGAATGAAATGAAAGTATGGACTGTTTTCCTTTTCTTTTGAGAAAAAACAACGTAATGTTTTTTAGCCCCCTTTTCAGGTAGGTGATAGCCATGGAGAGGAGAGTGAAAAAGTTGGCTTAAAACTCAACATTCAGAAAACTAAGATTATGACATCCAGTCCCATCACTTCATGGCAAATAGATGGGGAAATGATGAAAACAGTGAGAGGCTTTATTTTCTTGGGCTCCAAAATCACTGTAACTGGTGACTGCAGCCATGAAATTAAAAGATGCTTGCTCCTTGGAAGAAAAGCTATGACCAACTTAGATAGCATATTAAAATGCAGAGACATTACGTTACCAAGAAAGGTCCATCTAGTCAAAGCTATGGTTTTTCCAGTAGTCATGTATGGATGTGAGAGTTGGACTAGAAAGAAAGCTGAGCACTGAAGAATTGATGCTTTTGAACTGTGGTGTTGGAAAAGACTCTTGAGAGTTCCTTGGACTACGAGAAGATCCAACTAGTCCATCCTAAAGGAAATCAGTCCTTCGAATATTCATTGGAAGGACTGATGTTGAAGCTGAAACTCCAATACTTTGGCTACCTGATGCAAAGAACTGACTCATTGGAAAAGACTCTGATGCTGGGAAAGATTGAGGGCAGGAGGAGAAGGGGACGACAGAGGATGAGATGGTTGAATGGCATCACTGATGTGATAGACATGAGTTTGACCAGGCTCCAGGAGTTGGTGATGGACAGGCAAGCCTGGTTGCTGCAGTCCATGGGATCACAAAGGGTCAGACACGATTGAGCGACTGAACCGAACTGAAATGATAGCCATGGACTAATGGAAAGGGGATGACAGAATGTGAGCAGCCTGTCTTATAAAAACCTCCTGAATGATTGCTGTTCTCTTGTTTTCTCCATTCAGTCTAGAAGTTCACACCCAGAGCCACATTGGAGAGCCTTGTGTTGAAGATAGTAGAGCAGCCCTTAGCTTGGGGGTCCATAGAAGATTCCTTTTCCCATCCTCTATCCTAGCTTTGCCTTAAAACTAATTATACTGCTTGTGTGTGAGAAATAAACTTTCATTGTGCCAACTGAGTTAAGGGGCATTTCCATCCTATTTCTATTTCTACATGTTGATATTCATATTATCACTTTGGTCTTATTGGACATTAATATATCATAGCTTTGAAAATAATCCAAGCTTGAATCAACAGATCTTCAAACAAAGAAAACAATACTTTCCCATCAGCACTGTTTTGCATTGATTCTTAGTAACCATTGTTTCCTTAAACTCTTTTAAATGACCAGAAATACATGATAATATTTTGGCATTGGTTTACCAATCACTGCAGTTAAGCGACCAATCCCTGATGATTATTTTTGAAAGGAAGTCAATGTTTAAAACCATAAAATTCACAGAAGAAAAAAGAGAATTTATTTTTTATATTCAAACTATTGGAATTTGTATTTGAATCCAAGTTTAGTTCAGTAGATTGCTATTAACAAATATTTCTAGGGAGTGACGGAGGAGCTCTTGCATTCACAAAGAGATTCTATGCTGCTTAGTGACTTTAAATTATCTGCCTTTGTAAGGAGGTACTTTTTGACATAAACAAGTGAATTTATTTTTATTAGTAATCAAGGCTAAGTCAAATACCACAGTTGAGTTTTTAGAATTATTTTTGCCTTACTGACAAAACTTGTATCAGGACAAATTTTCCACATAAACCACAAGAATGATCTTCTGGAAGGAGCATGTGAAACACCTTTTATAATGTAATATAAGAAAAAATCTAGATAATGTAATTCTCCTTAGAAACTTTGCCACACTCATATCACTTTTTGAAGGATTTTGCAAATAAAAATGCTTTTGTACTTTACACTGTGGCTTTGCCAATACTCAATGGGTCTGGGCAGCCAAGTGTACACTGATAGATGAACAAAGAGATTCTAAATTACCCTAGTGACTGATTGAGCTAATGAATCTCTCTTTGGGGGCAGGGGTTAAATTTTGATGAAGTGATTTAACACGAAGTGAATTAATGCAGACTCAAAGAAAGGGGCAGAAAATCAAAGGAGTGAAACCTCAGAAACCATAGGTAAGCAAAAACCACAAAGTGGAACAATAGAATAGAGAGGAGACAGACACTGAAAGAAGCAGCAGACATAAAAAGCAGAAGCAGAAGTTGCTGAATCACCATCTTGGGAGCTATAGAGCTCTCAGCATTTGACACCTACCAGTGAAGTGAGGTATGATTCCTAGGTGGCTAGAAGTATAATGCAATCTAAATGCAATTATTCCACTTCATTATACATGAAGCTATGCAGCCATTGAGGCTTTCTATAGTTCTTTCTTACTTCCGAGTGGTTTTAAACCAATCCTCTCTTAACTGAAATAATCATAACATATCTCTTACTGAAAACAGTTGACAATTCTCAGGCCAACAGTAAAAATGTTTCTTTCTGAGTGGTCATTTTTTATTTCTAAAGGAAGATTTTAATTATATTATTTAATTCTTGATTATGATAAGTCAGAATATTTTCACTGTTTTACTGCATCATTGACCAGAGACATACTAATATGTTTTTTGTTACTCCAGTGTTATTGACTGGAGTGTTTCAATATTCACTTACATAACAAATAGCCCGCCACAGGCATTAGTTTCTGCAAAAATCCCCCAATAAATAATGTGTTAATTTGCTATTATTATTATTCCATCTTGTGAAAATGTATTTTTCTTATAGATAAGAGAGAGGACTTTGCCCAAGTCCTTATGACAATTAAGTAGAGAAGAGACATACATGCACAAATATGAGTGTACAGGACTATTTACAAAAGTGAAAATATATGACACAAATTATTTTAAATTGCTATTTTCATCAGTTATATGAGTATTCTTCCATGTGAGTACACAGATGTTATCCTCAATCTTGTTAACTACTGAAAGTATTTTATATCATTGAGGCCTAAGGATTTATTTGACCATTTTACTGAAGGCATGTCTATTATTTTCAGTTTTTATCTTTTGGAAATGTACTATGATATTGAGTAGGACTTTTCCTATCATTTTGATATAAATCCGAAGACAAAAAAGAACTAAGCAAGTCATACTCTGTAGAAAGTTACAAAAATCTGGGACCAGACTACCTCTTAAGATAACTTAGAATTGGCTCAATCCCTCCTGAGAATAAGTACCAAAAAGAATAATGATTTGTATGTTGTCAGTATATAAAAGGGTACTATAGAAACTGGGAAGGACAATATGCTGGAGTAGAAGGACCCTGAGCTCACCTTCTCTCATGAGCACACCAAAATCACAACTAATGCTGAATAACCATCAGAACAAAAGACTGGAACCTACCAAAAAAGATCTATGTCCAAAGACACAAAAAAGAAACCACAACAAGGTGGTAGAAAGGCAACACTTGCAATATAATCAAATCCCATACCACCTGGATTCTCTACAAACTGGAGAACAATTAGATTGCAGAAGTTTTCCCACATGAGTGAGAGTTCTGAGCCCCACTCAGAACTGGGGAGTCACTCTCACCAGCCTAGAGGTCTGGCTTCAGGAGGAAGAGCCCCCACATAGATTCTGGGAATCACTTTTTCCATTCTGCAAAGTTAACCACAGCATTTCCTTTCTGGGTTCTAAAGTTGTCTTTTCTTTTTCCCTTCCCAATCTCTTTGTCCTGTGGGTTTGACCTTTGAAAACTATGTTCTCACATTAGTGTGGTTTGAGGAGGGTATGTTTGTGTATGCTCAGTTGTGTCTGACTCTTTGAGAACCCATGGGCTTTAGCCCTCCACACTCTTCTGCCATGAGATTTTACAGGCAAGAATACTGGAGTGTGTTACCATTCCCTTCTCTAGGGCATCTTCCTGACCCAGGGATCCAACTGGCATCTCGTGAGTCTCTGGAATTGACAGGCAGATTCTTTACCACTGAGGCACGTGGGAAGCCTGGTTTGGAGAGACCAAGATTCAAATATATGTCTAAGCAACCATGTTAAACACACTATCTGATTAACTGAATGTGAAATTACTGTTTCTCTGATTTTTATCCTCTTATCACTGGTAACATAAATATGAGTAACAACTAGGATCATTAATGTTCAGTTCAGTTGCTCAGTCTTGTCTGACTCTTTTGTGATCCCATGGATTGCAGCACACCAGGTCTCCCTGTCTTTCACTGACTCCCAGAGTTTACTTAAACTCATGTCCATTGAGTCGGTGATGCCAACCAACCATCTCATCCTCTGTCATCCCCTTCTCCTCCTGCCCTCAATCTTTCCCAGCATCAAGATCTTTTCCAATGAGTCAGATCTTTGCATCAGGTGGCCAAAGTATTAGAGTTTCTGCTTCAGCATCAGTCCTTCCAATGAATATTCAGGACTGATTTCCTTTAGGATGGACTGGTTGGAACTCCTTGCTGTTCAAGAGACTCTCAAGAGTCTTCTCCAACACCACAGTTCAAAAGCATCAGTTCTTCGGCTCTCAGCTTTCTTTCTAGTCCAACTCTCACATCTATACATGACTACTGGAAAAACCATAGCTTTGACTAGATGGACCTTTCTTGGTAAAGTAATGTCTCTGCTTTTTAATATGCTGTCTAGGTTGGTCATAATTTTTCTTGAAAAGAGTAAGTGTCTTTTAATTTCATGGCTGCAATCACTATCTGCAGTGATTTTGGAGCCCCCCAAAATAAAGTTTCTCACTATTTCCACTGTTTCCCCATCTATTTCCCATGAAGTGATGGGACCATCTGCCATGATCTTAGTTTCCTGAATGTTGAGTTTTAAGCCAACTTTTTTACTCTCTTTTTATACTTTCATCAAGAGGCTTTTGAGTTCTCTGCTTTCTGCCATAAGGGTGATGTCATCTGTATATCTGAGGTTATTGATATTTCTCCTAGCAATCTTGATTCCAGCTTGTGCTTCTTCCAGTCCAGCATTTCTCATGATGTACTCTGCATATAAATTAAATAAGCAGGGTGACAATATACAGCCTTGACCTGCTTCTTTCCTGATTTGGAACCAGTCTGTTGTTCCACGTCCACTTCTAACTGCTGCTTCCTAACCTGCATACAGATTTCCCAGGAGGCAGGTCAGGTGGTCTGGTATTCACATCTCTTGAAGAATTTTCCATAGTTTGTTGTGATCCACACAGTGAAAGGCTATGGCATACTCAATAAATCAGAAGTAGATGATGTTTTTCTGGAAATCTCTTGCTTTTTTGATGATCCAGTTGATGTTGGCAATTTGATCTCTGATTCCTCTGGCTTTTCTAAATCCAGCTAAACATCTGGAATTTCACAGTTCATGTACTGTTGAAGCCTGGCTTGGATAAGTTTAAGCATTACTTTGCTAGCATGTGGGATGAGTGCAATTGTGCAGTAGTTTAAATATTCTTTGGAATGGAAACTGACCTTTTCCAGTCCTGTGGGCTACTGCTGAGTTTTCCAAATTTGCTGGCATATTGAGTGTAGCACTTTCATAGCATCATCTTTTAGGATTTGAAATAGCTCAACTGGAATTCTATCACCTCCACTTGCTTTGTTTGTAGTGATGCTTCCTAAGGCCCACCTGAGTGCCTTCCAGGATGCTTGGCTCTAGGTGAGTAATTACACCATTGTGGTTATCTGGGTCATGAAAATCTTTTTTGTATAGTTCTGTGTATTCTTGCCACCTCTTCTTAATATCTTCTGCTTATGTTATGCCCATACTATTCCTGTCCCTTATCATGTCCATCTTTGTATGAAAAGTTCCCTTGGTATCTCTAATTTTCTTGAAGAGATCCCTAGTCTTTCCCATTCTATTGTTTTCCTCTATTTCTTTGCATCAATCCCTGAGGAAGGCTTTCTTACCTCAAATACGCAGAAGAACTATGAATATTTACTGTAATTTATAAAATTCTAGTGAAGTCCTAGAAAAATACTAAAAAGGATAATTTATAGGACAATGAGGATAAACATAATATTCTTCTACAATTCATTTAACAGTGTTAAACATTTAAAAGCAAAAATCCACTGCTTTGCTTTCATTATTTTTCTTACAATGTCTAGATTTTAACTACAAAATCTTAATTGACTCAGTGCATTTGTTTAAAAATAAGCTTCAGTAGGCCACAAATTGTGTATTGTGAATAATATCTATACTATGTAAAATTTAGATATTTCATTCAATATTGCCCTTGTACAGTTATTCTAAAAACATATTATTGAGACATTTAAAGTATAAAATTGAACAGGTTTTGAATTTAAGCATAGTCATGCAATCATTATCACAATAAATATTAGAATGTTTTTATTACTCCCCCAAAAAAGCTTAGCAGTCACTCCTCATTTCTCCCCAAATCTCCAACACATGTGGCAACTACTAATCCTCTTTCTGTCTCAATATATTTCCGTAGTATGGCCACTTCATATACATAGAATCTCAGAATATGATCTTTAGTGACTGGCTTTTTTCATTTAGCATGTTTTCAAGCTTCACTTGTGATGTAGCATGTATGAATACTTAATCACATTTTATTGATAAATACTGTTCTATTTCATGAATACACCACATTTTATTGGTCTGTTCATCAGTTGATGATATAGTATGTCTTTATTTTCATTTATCCCAAAATATTTTCTAATTTTCTATTTTTATATTAATTCTATTTCTCCCTTGATACATTGATTACAAAATGGGCTAAACCCCTCATATTTTCCATCTGGTTTCTCTCTCTTTTTTCCTAACATTTCTCTGAAGCATAAATAATTTCGCAATATGATCCAATTAAATGTTGACACCATTGCAGGAGCAGGTTTTGAAGTCATTCCGTGGGATTTGTTCTGACTCCAGATGGCAGTTTTTAGCTATATCATTCTCTGGTCAATGGTTTTCTCTTATAAACTAGCAGTTTAGCTTTTTGAGCTCAAAGAGCTACCAGCCTCCTTTTAGTTGCTTATCACCTAAGTCTCTATTGTGTTTGAGTGGCCCTTAGGCTTGAAATTCCCCTTGCTCTGCTCTAAATAAAATCAAATCCTTTGGGGTGAGCTTCAGTGCATTCTGTTCCTATGACATCATTCCCCTTGAGCCAAATTTCTGATTCACTCTCCCAGAGCTAGGGGCAAGACAGTGACCAGTCTCATGGAGTGACATCCCTACATCTTGAACAGGGTGCTGAGTAGGAGCAGTATCCTCTGGTCTTCCCAGCTTGCGTCTCCTGTTTGGAACCTTCATATGATAAGAAATTCAGGTGAGGATATTGGAGCCTCACTTTTCTTGGCCTGTGGTGCCTGTGGTAGAGTCTCTGCCTTATGAATGAGCACTGGCTGGAAGAATGGAGTGGGACCTATTGGCCAAACACACTGAATTTAGCCTCTGAGAAACAAGCATGGAAAGACTGAGAAATTCTGGCAACCTGCTCTTCCTGGTGAGATACTAGTCTGACAGGGAGCTGAGGAGGGAAAGAGCCTTGTCTCTTGTCACCTCTTCTAAGGTGGAGATTCCATCATGCTGAACTGCGGGGCAGAAGGAGAAGGTCAAGGCTCTAGTCTGAGGCACTAGCTGTTCTTACAGAGATTTAGTAGATTTTCATGATTAAATGGTTTTCATTTGTTCTATTCCTTTGCGACAGTTCAGAGATTTTTGAATGGTTGTTTCTGTTTTTATTTTTAAGTAATTTTCACCAGTTAATGGTTTCTTCACTGGGAAGCAGTTTTGCAAATCTATCCTCCTGTCGTTCTGACATAAATCTTTCTAGAGATACTTGTTTTAAGAGTTAAATCTAGAAAGTACTTTATTTTGTATTATTTGGCTTTCCTGAGAAAATTAGAATGACATCATCCTTCATTTACATTTCTGCTATGAATACTTGGAAATATAGTAAATTTAATGTCTAAGCATAAAAATATTTCATGGTTTTATAATAGATTTAATGTGGTTAAATTATTCTTTTATGAAATAGATTTATTTTCTATTTCTAATCTGACACTCACTGAAAGCCTTTTTTTAAATTCTTTTTAAGGCCTGCATCAATTCTAGCTATCTGTAGACTACACATTTGTATGAAAGAAAATATTTTCTGGTATTAATTCCAAAAACACATATACTTTTTTCTATGATTTAGATTTTCTTTCATGTCTCAGTTTAACAACTCTATTATGGTAAAGCCTTTTAGAAGCATATACATTTTATGTTTTTATGTATCACATCATTCTAATTCTGAGGAAGGGAAGCTACATTTTTTGGCAGTAAATTTCCAGAAGAATATAACTCAATGATTTCTAGGATAAATGTTCATTACTTTATTTCTTTTTCTGTAAAATGATGATAATTGTTCAGTGGTGCTTTGAGGATTAATACATGCAAAATGTGTGAAAGGAATGCCTGGCATATAGTATGCACTCAATAGATGTCAGTTTTTGCAGTCATTATTATTTTTGTTATTCTTTGGAACCAAGATAACTTGGTTGTAAAACATAGACTTTCCAATAAAATATTTTTGTCAGTATGAATTTTAATTTTAAAACACGAGGAGAGCTTCGTTTTTCTTTTCACTCTAAACATTAAAGTTTCCTGAGAGAACAGAGATGTAAAATTAGCATCGGCTCATATTCATTCTTTCACAAAGAACAGTTTTTGATACCCTTACCCTCTGATTTAAAAGCTTACTTAAATCAAAGGAATGCAGTTATTTCTTTGATTCCATTTCACATCATGAGGCCATCTTTTGAGAACTGCCATTGCTTAGCTTTAGAAATGAATAGAGTTTCTTTTTGAATGCCACTACAACCATATTTCTAATCTGTTTTCTATACTGGTCTCTTTGAGATTAAACAATCTTAAATCAAAAGCCTTATTTATTTGAGCTTATAGAATAGGCTGAAATTATTTAAGAATTACAGGCTTCATTTGTAGTTAGCATCTGGAACAAATTTTCAGAAAAAGAACTCATGAGTACAAAGGGACAACACAAACATCAAATATGTTAGGAAAATTTGCTTTCACTTAACCATGATACTGTATTCCCAACAGTTTACCTTATACAAAATACAATATTGGTATTTCTTTGTTTCTAGGGAAATGACATGTGATCAAGATAATTTATTTAAATTTTGAGTAGGAATCTTCCACTATAATAGAATACAAAAATAATAATCCACTTAAATTCTGATTTGTTTTTATTGTATTACAATACACCAAAAAGATTCTCCCTGATCCTAACACTTAAAGTTCTTTTTTCTTTTCTAAATATCCTGTCTATTCTTTCTTCCCATTTTGAGTTGAGTACAGAAATGTTTGAGTAAAAAAATAACTCCTTCAAACTTGTTCTCAATTTTTATATTTCATATCCTTCTGTTTCATTTTGTGTGAAATCAAATCAGTTTTTCACTGTCTTTTTAAGAAAGTGACATTTAAATATTTTTTTCTTGAGTATCTACCTCTTTATCAAATCATTTCTGTTCCTTGTAGGATAGTGAAAATGACTATTATGGCCTGCAATCTGGTTTTAAGATACTAGTTTATTTTCAGGGGTAAGTCATTCCACATTTCATTGTGCACTTATTATTTTTCTCCCAAAAGGAGAATATATGTACATATATAAAAGAATTTTTTTCTAAAAGGAAACCTGCCTATGTTCTCCTTTTTGCTATTTCAGTGATACAAAAATTTAATTCCCTTTTTAAATAATAGGCCTAGTCACTTGTTTATGAACTGCTTTTCACTGTTCTGGGAGGCTCAGAGCTTACAACAAATGTAAACTGACTATTTCACTAATATTTCAAGGGGAGAAAGAGACTGTCTATGAAGGATGCATGTATGCTAAGTCACTTCAGACGTGTCCAGCTCTATGTGACCCTATGGACTGCAGCCTGCCAGTCCCCTCTGTCTATGGGATTCTCCAGGCATGAATACTGTAATAGGTTGCCATGCCCTCCTCCAGGGGATCTTCCCGACCCAGGGACTAAACCTGGGTCTCCTGCATCTTCTGCATCATAGAAAGATTCTTTACCACTGAGCCACCAAGGGAGCCCATCTATGAAGGCTAGAGTATGTATAATTCCATTCTGAAATAAGCTATTTCCCCACAGTTTAGAAATAGTCTGCACATGGGCACTGGTTTGCAGACTCCGTTTTGAGTAGCTCTGCTACTGAGGATTTTAACATTCCCTGTAAACTGATGCAATGAAGACAAAGTTTATATTGGCAGTATCAATATTAATATATATATATATACATATATATATAACTTACTCACTTTCACCTAAGAATGAAGGATAACTACTTATGGGAAGTTAGGGGCATCCAAGTTTTGCATTCATGCATCAAATATTGGTCTATCAAGTCTATTCTTTTTTTGAGCATGTTTTGGCATTCTTAAAATGATAAAATATACTGATTCTATCAGGTATAAATAACTTGATTATGATTTGTGCTTTTCTTTCCATGGAAACATGGTTTTATGGTTTAGAAATTATATCCATCATGGTGCAGCTAGAAAATTAGAAACATGCTACCTATTTCAAACAGAAGCAAGTGAAACAGGAAATTGGTTACAACGTTAGAAAGACACTGCTTTAGGGAAAGGGAGAGGTGCTGGCAAAACAAAAAGGATTATATATGTTACCTTGAGGTCAGAAAGCTGCTAATGCCACTGGACTAGATTCCATGAAGCAGCACCTACTGCCTGCTAGAGGGCAGCTGTGCAAGGGCTGAAGCTGGTAGAGCTCCACGGAGAGCAGAGCCAGAAGCAAGCACCAAAGTGCAACTATGATGGGACTCATGGAATTCTGAGCCACAGTGTCTCATCTGTCCTGTAGCAACATGAGCAACGACCAGCATCTATCACTGCTGTCTGAGCTAAAAACTTCTCCATTCTTCCAGCTTTCAAATGACCTGCCAGGGTCTGACACTGACAGAACATCAGAAAGCTGAGGGAGTCTGGGAAATGCAGCTTGCAGACTTTCAGCCGTAACAGATACGTCCATCCCTTTGTCACCTTTTCTTTTAAGATTGTGTGTTTTTTGTTTTAATGTGGACTAATTTTACAGTATTTATTGAATTTGTTACAAAATTGTTTCTATTTGGTGTTTTGGTTTTTTGTCCCCAACGCATCCTAGCTTCTGATCTAACTTGCATCACCTGCATTGGAAGGCAAAGTCTTAACCACTGCACTGCCAGAAAAGTGTCACCCCTTTGTCTACTTTTATCCATGCATACGCTTCTAAACAATTTGAAATCATACATATATTGACTTGTATGTTTAACCTTTATAGCACAAAATTATAAATGTCACTTTCCATCCCATGGGTTACAAACTATTCTTAGTAAAAACAAATATTCTCCTATCTTCCCCAAAGGGAGATAAGCTAAGATCTATCACTAATTGTATCCATCTCTTGGTAATATTATTTCCTTTTATAGTTCTGTCATCATTTCACTGGAGTATTCATTAAGATATATGATAATTGCATCGGTTGGTAAAACTTCCCCACCTCCCAGCTCTTTATAGGGAAGGAAAGGGAGAGTAGTTCTATAACAGAGAGGACATTGGAAATATAAATTCTTAAAATCCTTAAATCTGTAATTGGTCATAAGACCTCCTCAGTAGTTATGTGTGGTTGTCTTCTTCCACCACTGGTCCTGCATTTATCATTTACTCAGTCTACTTTTTTACATGGAAGTAAAAAGTGTTACCCCCAGGAATCTCTGAGTTCTCCACACGTTTGCAATTCAATTTTTCCTGTATAGTATTTATGAGTCACTCCAGTCAGTATAGTATCCACAGACTTTGTCTACGATTAATAGTTTCAGTGACAAACGGATATCAAACTTACATTTCAGGGGAAACATTGATTCATCCCCTGGTGGAAGTATCCCTCCCTTATCACTAAGACCTTAAAGCAATAGAACTCAGTGTTGGAAAATGGAAACTCTATAGGATGAAAAGCAAAAATTCTACAAATGTATTATTATTGTAATGATGAGAAGACAGACTATAAGTTTCCCAGTTGATTCTTGAATATGTATATTCTGGCAGTTGGAGAAAAAGCATTACATTTTATTTGACGATTCAGAGCAAATATTGCATCTTCTAAGACCGCATCCCAACTTCACAGTGCTTTGCCTCCTAACTGGCACTTTAACTGAAGCTTCATTAGGTCATCCCATGATTTTATCATGCCAGCTGCTTCTGAGTGAGGGGATACGTAGAAAAACCAGTGAATTCAATGAGTTTGAGTTCCTTGAATGGAAACAAAGTTATGTGGAATGAAGATAAACAAGCCATTCCTTAAATCCATGGAGAGTGGCCGTAATAGAAAGTTTTTGAGGAAAAGAGACAAATCCATTTGTAAAATGCACTTCTATTAATCCATTCATAATAAAAGGGACAGTGTAACCAAGAAGCCATAGAGTGACCGACTGGTCTGCCCAGGAAATGGTAACATATCAAAATGTGAGCATTGGCCTTTTGTATTGGCAAGTTAGCACACAATGATTGTAGGAACAAGATAAATATTGATTAGGGGAATGAAGAAAAGGGCTCTCTCTACTCAAATGCATTGAAAAATTCATTGTTGAGGAATAACAGCATCCTTGAGAAGCTCTGCTATCCTCTTGGGCAGGAAAAGAAAATAGGGAATGCTGTCATTGAAATAATGGATCCTGGTGTGGCAGAAGCCAAGGATGTATCTTCACAGGAATAACCACCATCCTCTAAGTCAGCTGCCTCAGATGAGGTATTCCATGATGTGGTTAATCATTATCATAATAGTCCCAGTGATGCATGCCAAAGTATATTTATCATCTCTTGCAAAGTGATGTTGATAATGCTCCCAGTAGGACTGACAATTTTTGTTGTATCCCCTTAAAACTGGACTGGCATCATGTTTTTTTAATTGGTTTTGCCATACAATGACATGATATTGTCATGGGTGTACATATGTTCCCCCTCCAGAACCCCCCTCCCTCCTCCCTCCCGACTCCCTCCCCCTGGGAAATCTCGGTGCACCAGCCCCGATCAACAATCCCGGGCTGGCGATTCATTTCACATCTGATACTTAACATGTTTCAATGCCATTCTCCCATATCATCCCACCGTTGCCCTCATCCATAGAGTCCACGAGTCTTTTCTATACGTCTGCGTTCCTTTTGCTGTCTCGCATGCTGGGTTCTCTTTACCGTCTTTCTAAATTCCATGTATATGCGTTAGTATACTGTATTATTGTTTTTCCTTCTGGCTTACTTCACTCTGGATAACAGGCTCCGGTTCCGTCCAACTGACTAGAACTGATTCAAATGAATTTTTTTTAATGCTGAGTAATATTCCATTGTGTATATGTACCACAGCTTTCTTATCCATTCGTCAGTTGATGGGCATCTAGGTTGCTTCCATGTCCTGGCTATTGTAAACAAAGCAGCGATGAATATTGGGGTACAGGTGTCTCTTTCAATTCTGGTTTCCTCGGTGTGTATGCCCAGCAGTGGGATTGCTGGGTCAAATGGCTTGTCTATTTGCAGTTTTTTAAGGAATCTCCACACTGTTTTCCATAGTGGCTGTACTAGCTTGCATTCCCACCAACAGTGTAAGAGGGTTCCCTTTTCTCCACATCCTCTCCAGCATTTATTGCTTGTAGATTTTTGGATGGCAGCCATTCTGACTGGTGTAAAGTGGTACCTCATTGTGGTTTTGATTTGCATTTCTCTGATAATGAGTGATGTTGAGCATCTTTTCATGTGTTTGTTAGCCATTTTTATGTCTTCTTTGGAGAAATGTCTGTTGAGTTCTTTGGCCCACTTTTTGATTGGGTCGTTTATTTTCCTAGAATGGAGCTGCAGGAGTTGTTTGCATATTTCTGAGATTAATTGTTTGTCCGTTGCTTCATTGGCTATTCTTTTCTCCCATTCTGAAGGCTGTCTTTTCACCTTGTTTATAGTTTCCTTTGTTGTGCAAAAGCTTTTAATTTTAATTAGGTCCCATTTGTTTTTTCGTGCTTTTATTTCCAATATTCTGGGAGGTGGGTCATAGAGGATCCCGCTTTGGTTTATGTCGGAGAGTGTTTTGCCTATGTTATCCTCTAGGAGTTTTATAGTTTCTGGTCTTATGCTTATATCTTTAATCCATTTTGAGTTTATCTTTGTGTATGGTGTTAGAAAGTGTTCTAGTTTCATTCTTTTACAAGTGGCTGTCCAGTTTTCCCAGCACCACTTGTTAAAGAGGTTGTCTTTTCTCCGTTGTATATTCTTGCCTCCTTTGTCAAAGATAAGGTGTCCATAGATGCGTGGATTTATCTCTGGGCTTTCTATTTTGTTCCATTGATCTATATTTCTGTCTTTGTGCCAGTACCATACTGTCTTAATGACTGTGGATTTGTAGTATAGCCTAAAGTCAGGTAGGTTGATTCTTCCAGTTCCGTTCTTCTTTCTCAAGATTGCTTTGGCTGTACGAGGTTTTTTGTATTTCCATACAAATTGTGAAATTCTTTGTTCTAATTCTCTGAAAAAGACCTCTGGTAGCTTGATAGGAATTGCATTGAATCTATAGATTGCTTTAGGTAGTATACTCATTTTCACTATATTGATTCTTCCAATCCATGAACACAATATATTTCTCCATCTATTTGTGTCCTCTTTGATTTCTTTCATCAGTGTTTTATAGTTTTCTATATACAAGTCTTTTGTTTCTTTAGGTAGAAATACTCCTAAGTATTTTATTCTTTTGTTTTGATGGTGAATGGAATTGTTTCCTTAATTTCTCTTTCTGTTTTCTCATTGTTAGTGTATAGGAATACCAGGGATTTCTGTGTGTTGATTTTGTATCCTGAAACTTTACTGTATTCACTGATTAGCTCTAGTAATTTTCTGGTAGAGTCTTTAGGGTTTTCAATGTAGAGGATCATGTCATCTGGAAACAGAGAGAGTTTTACTTCTTCTTTTCCAATCTGAATTCCTTTAATTTCTTTATCTGCTCTGATTGCTGTGGCTAAGACTTCCAAAACTATGTTGAAAAGTAGTGGTGAGAGTGGGCACCCTTGTCTTGTTCCTGACTTCAGGGGAAATTCTTTCAGTTTTTCAACATTGAGGATAATGTTTGCTGTGGGTTTGTCATATATAGCTTTTATTATGTTGAGGAATGTTCCTTCTATTCCTGCTTTTTGGAGGGTTTTTATCATAAATGGATGTTGAATTTTGTCAAAGGCTTTCTCTGCATCTATTGAGATAATCATGTGGTTTTTATTTTTCAATTTGTTAATGTGGTGTATTACATTGATTGATTTGTGAATATTGAAGAATCCTTGCATCCCTGGGATAAAGCCTACTTGATCATGATGTATGATCTTTTTAACGTGTTGTTGGATTCTATTTGCTAGAATTTAGTTAAGGATTTTTGCATCTATGTTCATCAGTGATATTGGCCTGTAGTTTTCTTTTTTTGTGGCATCTTTGCCGGGTTTTGGAATTAGGGTGATGGTGGCCTCATAGAATGAGTTTGGAAGTTTACCTTCCTCTGCAATTTTCTGGAAGAGTTTGAGTAGAATAGGTGTTAGCTCTTCTCTAAATATTTGGTAGAATTCAGCTGTGAAGCCATCTGGTCCTGGGCTTTTGTTTTTTGGAAGATTTCTGATTACGGTTTCAATTTCCATGCTTGTGATGGGTCTATTAATATTATCTATCTCTTCCTGGTTTAGTCTTGGAAAGTTGTACTTTTCTAGGAATTTGTCCATTTCATCCAGGTTGTCCAGTTTATTTGCATATAGTTGCTGATAATAGTCTCTTATGATCCTTTGTATTTCTGTGTTTTCATTTCTAATTCTGTTGATTTGTTTCTTCTCCCTTTGTTTCTTGATGAGTCTGGCTAATGGTTTGTCAATTTTATTTATCTTCTCAAAGAACCAGCTTTTGGCTTGGTTGATTTTTGCTATGGTCACTTTTGATTCGTTTGCATTTATTTCTGCCCTGATCTTTAAGATTTCTTTCCTTCTACTAGACCTGGGCTTCTGCATCTCTTCCTTTTCTAGTTGCTTTAGGTGTAAAGTAAGGTTATTTATTTGACTTTTTTCTTGTTTCCTGAGGTGAACTTGTATTGCTATGAACTTTCCCCTTAGCACTGCTTTTACTGTGTCCCATAGGTTTTGGGTTGTTGTGTTTTCATTTTCATTCATTTCTATGCATAATTGGATTTCTTTTTTGATTTCTTCTGTGATTTGTTGGTTATTCAGCAGTGTGTTGTTGAGCCTCCATATGTTGGAAGTTTTGAATGGTTTTCTCCTGTAATTGATATCTAATCTCACTGCACTGTGGTCAGAAAAGATGCTTGGAGTAATTTCAATATTTTTGAATTTACCAAAGCTAGATTTATGGCCCAGGATGTGATCTCTCCTGGAGAAGGTCCCGTGTGCGCTTGAGAAAAAGGTGAAATTCCTTGTTTTGGGGTGGAATGACCTATAGATATCAATTAGGTCTAGTTGGTCTATTGTGTCATTTAAAGTTTGAATTTCCTTGTTACTTTTCTGTTTAGTTGATCTGTCCATTGGTGTGAGTGGTGTATTAAAGTTTCCCACTATTATTGTGTTGTTGTTAATTTCCCCTTTCATACTTGTTAGCATTTGCCTTACATATTGTGGCGCTCCTATGTTGGGTGCATAAATATTTATAATTGTTATTTCTTCTTCTTGGATTGATCCTTTGATCATTATGTAATGTCCATCTTTATCTCTTTTCACAGCCTTTATTTTAAAGTCTACTTTATCTGATATGAGTATTGCCACTCCTGCTTTCTTTTGGTCTTTATTCGCATGGAATATCTTTTTCCAGCCTTTAACTTTCAGTCTATATGTGTCCCTAGGTTTGAGGTGGGTCTGTTGTAGACAACATATATAAGGGTCTTGTTTCTGTATCCAGTCGGCCAGTCTTTGTCTTTTGGTTGGGGCATTCAACCCGTTTACATTTAAGGTAATTATTGATAAGTATGATCCCGTTGCCATTTACTTTATTGTTTTGGGTTCGAGATTATATACCCCATCTGTGTTTCCTATCTGGGAAAGATCCTTTAGCATTCGTTGGAGGGCTGGTTTGGTATTGCTGAATTCTCTCAGCTTTTGCTTTTCTTAAAAGCTTTTGATTTCTCCTTCAAATTTGAATGAGATCCTTGCTGGGTACAGTAATCGGGGTTGTAGATTATTTTCTTTCATTATTTTAAGTATGTTCTGCCATTCCCTTCTGGCCTGAAGCGTTTCTATTGAGAGATCAGCTGTTATCCTTATGGGATTCCCCTTGTGAGTTATTTGTTGTTTTTCCCTTGCTGCTTTTAATACCTGCTCTTTGTGTTTGATATTTGTTAATTTGATTAATATGTGTCTTGGGGTGTTCCGCTTGGGGTTCATCCTATTTGGGACTCTCTGGGTTTCTTGGACTTGAATGGTTATTTGCTTTCCCAATTTAGGGAAGTTTTTAACAATTATCTCTTCAAGAATTTTCTGATGGCTTTTCTTTTTGTCTTCTTCTGGGACTCCTATGATTCGAATATTGGTGCATTTAACAGTGTCCCAGAGGTCTCTGAGATTGTCCTCATTTCTTTTAATTCTTTATTCATTTTTCCTTTCTGTTTCGTTTATTTCTGCCATTCTGTCTTCTACCTTACTTATCCTGTCTTCTATCTCTGTTATTCTACTGTTAGTTCCCTCCAGGGTGTTTTTGATCTCATTTATTGCATTATTCATTGTATTTTGACTCTTTTTCATTTCTTCTAAGTCCTTGTTAAAGCTTAGCTGCATCTTCTCAATCCTTGCCTGCAGGTTATTGAACTGCAACTCCAATTTATTTTCCAGATTTTGGATCATTTTCACTATCATTATTCGGAATTCTTTATCAGGTAGACATCCTATCTCTTCGTCTTTTGTTTGGTCTGGAGGACATTTATCTTGTTCCTTTACCTGATGGGTATTTCTCTGCCTTTTCATTTTGTTTATCTTGCTGTGTTGTCCCTTTATTGTGGGGGTTCCTCACTGTGGGTGGGGTTGGATGTGTGGTTTGTCAAAGTTTCCTGGTTGGGAAAGTTTGTGTGGTGTTCTGGTGGGTGGATCTGGGTTTCCTCACTCTAAGGAGCAATGAAGTGTCCATTGAAGAGTTTTGAGATGTTGGTGGGCTTGGTGTGACCTTGGGCAACCTGTGTATTGAAGCTCCAGGCTATGTTCCTGTGTTGCTGGAGAACTTGCTTGGTATATCTTACTCTGGAGCTTGTTGGCCCTTGGGGGGTGCTTGGTTTCAGTTTACATATGGAGGAGTTTGATGAGCTCCTATTGATTAATTAACTCCTGGATCCAGGAGTTCTCTGGAATTCTCAGGATCTGGGCTTAGTCTCCTGTCTTCCAGTAGCCTTCGGTCTCCTTCATCTATGCAGTAATGACAGTAGAACATCTAGTTTAATGATGAGAAATTTCTCTACAGTGAGGGACACCCAGACAGGTACACAGAGTTACATGGCATGGACCAGAAGGAGAATAGAAGAATCAGATGGTGAGAGAGTGAAGTGGCCTGTGATTACTTCCCTGTGTGCTCTCCACAGCCTGGATCCCTCGAAGATGTTCACCGAGTTATACCGAGAGGAAAAGAGGGAATATGGAGACAGAAGTGACCAGAGAGAGAAAAGAGAGAGTCAGATGGACAGAGACAGGTCCAGCCAGTGGTCAGTTATCTCGGTGTTCTTCACCACTCGTAACACTCAAACAGATTCCCAGAGTTGGGTAGAGAAGATAAAGGCGAGGTGGGGGGTGGGGAATGAAGGAGGTAACTTGTTGGGAAAGAGAAAAAAAAAAAGGAGAATCAAGAATGGGGAGAGAGCAGTCAAGCCAGTGATCTCACTCCCAAGTAACAGTGGGTACTGAAGCTTGGATTCTTAAAGATACAAAGTTGATACCAAATATTAATAAGCAAAGATTAAAAATCTAGAGTAAAGATTGGATTCTCAAACATACTTTTACAAAAAAAAAGAAAGAAAGAAGGAAAAATAATGAATAAGATAAGAAATAATATGACAACAACAGAAAATTCAATTAAAAATAAAAAAGGGAAAAAGAGGAGATAGAAAAGAAATAAAATGGAAAATAAAATAAGGGAGAGAGAGGTGATTAAAAAAAAAGGAAAATAAAAATAATGAGAAAAAAAATAACAGGATTATAGAGGACTAAAAAAATAGTATACAAAAAGTTTTAAAAAAATTTAAAAGACGATCCCAATAAAATTATATTTAGGGCTTTCTCTGGTACTGTTGCGTACATTGAGGGGTCAGTTCATTTTCGGATAGTTCCTTGGTCCGGCTTGTGCTTCTCACGGCCTATAGACTCCTTTCTATGCAGTCTGCTCCACCTGCAGGGATTTAATCTGCTACTCCTGTCAGTTCCAAAGCTGTTCCCTCTGCTTGCTTTAGCGTCTTCTGTTTGCTGGTCTCTTCAGTGTCTATTCAGCGCTCTAGGGTTTGCCTCGCTCCTGGTGAGTGCGCTTTCCCCGCCCCCTCTGCTCAGGCTCTCGGTCGCCTGCCCATCGCGGTTGGGGGCTGCGGCTTCTCCCCTCCCCCGGCCCAGCCACTTGGTTTTCTCGGCGTGCAGCTGGGCGCGCCTTCTCAGGTGTGTGTAGCACCGAATTCTGGCGGCGACTGTCCAGAATCCCCAGAGGTCTTGGCTAGCACCCAGTTCTGCCGCGGTTTGGGAGCAGAAGCCTCGCTGGGGTGCTCTCCGGCGGGGGCTGGGCCTGTCTGCAGCCCGCAGCTGCCCGACTCCGCCCGACTGTGCTACGAAGCGGACCGAGTCCTGGCTGCCCTTTGTTCTGTGCGCTAGCCTGGCGGGGCTCTTCCTTGGGAAAGCTACCCAGCGGTCTGTCTCTGGTTAGCACCCTTGGTTAGGTGCCCCAGTGTTCAGTCCCAGTCCTCTCCCTAAGCCCCTCCCTGAGCAGTCCGCGCTGGCTAGTGGGGGATGGGGCGCCCGGGCCGCCGCTCTGCTGGGAGTTACAGTTAGAGACGCAATCTGGGGGGCTTAATTATTTATCTATTTTTACTCCCGTTTACTTTGCCCTCTGAGATCCGCCATAGATCTTCTGGAGAGAATGTTTCCTGGTGTTCGGAAACATTTCAGACTCCCTTTTCTGAAAGGGAGGGATCTCGGTCCCTAACTCTTTGCCTTTCCTTTTACTTTTTTTTTTTTTGGTCCTACCTTCTTTCGTCGGCAACCGGCTGCCTTTCCAGATGCCTGATGTCCTCTGCCAGCATTCGGATGTTGTTTTATTGAGTTTGCTCAGTTTTTAAATGTTCTTTTGGTGTGTTTATTGGGGAGAGAGTGGACTCCCCGTCCTATTCCTCCGCCATCTTTATTCCCTCTGGCATCATGTTTTTTGACAAATATTATACAGCATCTTTGGTCTTGTGTTAGTTCCACATTCTGTAGACGTTAGGAAGACTTTCAGCTCTGTTCTAACTTTCCTGGGATACTGAGACTACCATGCTAACCCCATCTAGAATGAGACACAAAGGGAAGAACTTTGTTTCCCTAACTGGCAGCCAGTATCAACTTTCAGATGTGAACGAGGCTATCTGGACCCTCTAGTTTCAAGTGAGTCACCAAATGCTTGCAGCTGCACGAAGGATTCCTATTAAGACCAGTCCAGACTATTATCCCACTAAATCATGACAAATAATAAATCATAGTAATTTTAAATTACTAATTTGGGGGGTATGTTTGTTATGTAGCAAAAATAACTGAAACACAAGGAAAATGTATTCTCCTCAAAAATGGCAAGAGAGTCTGCTTTTGCTGACAAGAGCGTCACAGGAGGGATTTAGCATTCCAGGATGCTCAGTTACCAGAATCCAACCAAATAGTTACCTTTCTACTCACTGGGTTCCACTGCTTTCCAGGTAATACACTAATTTTCACCAAAGACACATAAAAAATTAGAACCACTGTTTTAATTCTGAAACCTCAACATTAACTTTGACATTTCATTTTCCAGCTATTTTAGCCCCATGTCTACAGAAGATATGTGATTAGAAGCTCTTTGGCATTCTGACTCTGCCTTGGGCTTAATATTAAAGCCTGGAGGTTGATACTTTTTTCTGTAAGCTTAGAGTGCAACTAAAAATGTCCAGAACACCTCATAGCATTAAAGCCATTGTCCGTTTGATTTTCATATTCGGCACTCACTTTGTCTCCCACAGCCTTGCATCTGGGGACATCCAGATATCAGAAACCTACTAACACCTCTAGATGAGAATGCAGGAATCTAAACCACCTGTGACACAGCTGGGGCCACAGCCACTGGATGTGCTAGAACTGCTGAAGGACAGTAGTCTTGAGGTCACATTCTACCCCCACTGCTATCGTGAGTCTATACTACAACAAAGACCAGAAGCAGAATTTGTCTTCCTTTTTCCCAAACTCTCTTCACTGAAAAGCCCTTCCCATTGCTATTAGATAATAAGAAGCCGTTTGGCAAGACTGGGAGTCCTTCCAACTCAGAACTGTGAGATCAAAATGTAGAAGAGATGATCTGTGATAACAGATAACCAGAAGAGAAATATTTTCCACTGAAGAGATTGCTTTGAGTTTCATCAAAATGATTCTTGCTGAACTATCAATGTCATCCTGGTCAAAGCTAACCCCTCTGGAGTTAGCTTTTACCATCTATTAATAAAGGAGTTGCTCTAGAATGACTCAGTTTCCCTTTATCCTCTAAAAATTGCTGTTAACCCATGGCAGATTCATGTCAGTGTATGGCAAAACCAACACAATATTGTAAAGAAAAAAGTCTTTCTTGAATTTGTTACAATAAATAAATAAAAAATAAAATGTAACAATATTCAAAAGGCTGAAAAAATGAAACAGATCTCTATTACCTTCTTGAAATATCATTAAGTAGAAAAAATTAAGTATAACAAAGTATAAAAGGATGAATCCACTATAGTTTTTAAAATCATATGATATGTATTTGTATAGTCACTGAAATAAAAATGGAAGTGTGAGGGGAGGAGAGGACTGAGAGGGAGAGAAATTCCACTTCTTGGTACATATTTGTAATGTCTGAACTTCTTCAAATAAATATTTAGAGCACATGGAAAAAAAAACAACAACTATGGGCTATTTGATCTCCTAAGAGACATTTGGCAAAGTCTGGAGATATTTGTGGTTGTCACAGTAGTAGGGTTGATATTGGAATTGAGAAATAAAAGGCCAGGGATGCTGCAAAAAAAATAAATAAATAAAAACAGTTGTTAATAAACATTGATATGTCAGCTTAACTTTCTTAATCTAGTGAGCACTATCAATAAGAGGAGATTGCAAGCCATAAATGCAACCACAGTTGTCATTTAAAGTTTTATAGTAGCCATCTAGTAGCCACTATTTTAAAAATAGTAAAAACAAACAGGTGAAAATTATTTTAGTAATTGTTGCTGTTGTTCAGTTGCTAAGTTGTGTCCAACTCTTTTTGACTCCATGGACTGCAACATGTCAGGCTTCTCTGTCCTTCACCATCTCCTGGAGTTTGCTCAAACTCATGTCCATTGGTCAATGATGCTATCGAACCATCTCATCCTCTGCTGACCCCTTCTCCTTTTGCCTTCAATCTTTCCCAGCATCAAGCTTTTTCAAATGAGTCAGCTCTTTACATCAGGTGGTCAAAATTTTGGAGCTTCAGCTTCAGCATCAGCCCTTCCAATGAATATTCAGGGTTGATTTCCTTTAGGATTGACTGGTTTGATCTACTTTGCAGTCCAAAGGACTCTCAAGAGTCTCCTCCAGCACAATTAAAAAGCATCAATATATAATTATTAAAATTATACATTCTAATGACATGTTTTATTTAATTGAATAGATCTAAAATATTATCTTTCAACATGTAATCAATATAAATAAATCATATAAATATGATCAATGGTACACTTAATGACATATGTATACCAATACTTCACAATCCACAATTTTGGACTAGCCACATTTCACATGCCCAGTAGCTGCTGTCGGTAGTGGCTACCACATTGAAGAGTGCAGATCTAGATAGCAGGTTTTTCCCTGGACTAGTGGAGTAATATAATTTCTTGTATGCGTGCTCACGTCAGTTGTGTCCAACTCTTTTTGACCCTATGGACTATAGCCCACTAGGCTTCTCTGTCCAAGGGATTGTCCAGGCAAGAATACTGGCGTGGATTGTCACGGCCTCCTCCAGGGGATCTTCCCAACCCAAGGATCAAACCTGTGTCTCCTGAGTCTCTTGAAGAGCAGGCAGATTCTTTACTGCTGAGCTACTAGGGAAGCCTCAATGTACTTTCTTACTTTTTTCCATTTTCTATCTTCCTATATTATTCTGTATTGCTATTGCCTATTAAAATACTTTAATTTGTTTTAAAAAAAAGCTATAAAATATGAGCAATTAAATAAGCTACAAATAATACAAATACTATACTTTAAAATTATTATATTGAGAAACCCAATAATTAAAAATATTACTTTATAAGTCTTTTTAATAAAATAAAATATGAATTTAGAAATCAAAACTTTCTAAAACAAAGCTAAAATGATGTTTAGCAAATAGCAACAGCAAGTACAAGTTTTGAAATCACATTCTTGAATCTTATATCAACATTTCTAGTTCTGTTACCTTTGAAGAGCTAATTTGCTTCTCAGATTCCTCATCTGTAATATGTAGATAAAAGTGCCAGCTTTAACAATGTTGTTATGATGATTAATTTAAATATTAAATGAAAATCATGTGCTCATTCTTTACAAATGATTTCATATTATTTTTTTAAATAATTAAATCTTGTATTAGTAACAGAGAATAATATATACATGGAAAAACTAAAAACTCATTTTTACATTCTTGGTAGAGGGATGGACTGGAAAATATATGATGTAGAGGTGAATATATGACCTGGCATAAAAACTATTGTCACAATCCATCATTTATATATATGTGTGTGTGTATGTGTGTTATATATATGAGTCCTTATAGCAATAATGTATATATACACATACATATATATTTAAATATATACATATATGCATATACTTATGTATATATTGATAAACCTTGGCAGCATATTAAAAAAAAGAGACATCACTTTGCCTACAAAGATCTGTAGGCCATTAGAGCAATGGTTTAAACAATGGTTTAAATGGTTAAAGCAATGGTTTTTCCAGTAGTGATGTATGGATGTGATAGTTGGATCAGGAAGAAGGCTGAGCACCAAACAATTGAGGCTTTTGAATTGTGGTGCTGGAAAGGCTCTTGATAATTCCTTGGACAACAAGATCAAACCAGTCGATCCTAAAGTAAATCAACCCTGAATATTCATTGAAAGAACTGATGCTAAAGCCAAAGTTTCAATACTTTAGCCACCTGATGCGAAGAGCTGACTCTTTGGGAAAGACCCTGATGCTGGGAAAGACTGAGGGCAAAGGAGAAGGGGTCAGCAGAGGATGATATGGTTAGATAGCATCACAGACTCAATGAACATGAATTTGAGCAAACTCAGGGAGATACTACAAGACAGAGAAGTCCATGGGGTTGTACAGAGTTGGACATGACTTAGTAAATGAACAACAAATGTAGACACTACACATGTGCACCTATAAATATATGGCTACTTTATAGAACAATGCATGTGGATACAGTCTGATTTGGAATCCTGCCTTTGTTCACTTTAATTGCTCTCTGTGTCCTTCACCAAGTTATTTATGTGCTTTAGTTTGTTGACCAGTTTTGAAAAAAGACAGTAGTACCTACTCCACATAGTCAAGAAAACTACAAAAAATATGATACTGAAGCAGCTTATAATGGTGCCTGGCATATGTTAAGCACTATACAAGAGTTTGATATTATTATTTTAGCAGGGAAAGTGATATATACCTGTGTTTAAGATAATCCCTCAAATATTTTGTGGAGAAAATTTAAAATAATATTGTAATATTTGGGTTTGATTCATCATGGCATGAAATGTGATAGAAACCACAAGGATAGAAATAAATGTCCAGATTTGAAATCTATATATAAGGTAGAGTTGGCAGGACTTGGTGATTGATTATATGAGAGAGAGAGGTGGTGAGAAAGAGTTGTGACTAGAGTGATACTTAGGGTTTTTCACTGGAACAAAAAGTGGAGGAGGAGGGGCAACATGAATGAAACTATAATTAGCTTTGTTTTAAGCAAGTGCTTTAGATTTCTGTGGATTGTGAAGTAAAGATATCTTGAGAGACACATTTTTAATTCTATGGCATATTGCAGATGACCGAATACTTGAGAGTTAATGAAATGATACTGGAAGGATAAATAAAGAACTTAGAAGAACCATGGCGACTTTCCAGGTGGCATAGTGGTAAAGAGTCTGCCTGCCAAAGCAGGAAATGCAAGAGACACAGGTTTGACCACTGGGTTGGGAAGATCTCCTGGAGTAGGAAATGGCAACCCACTCCAGGATTCTTGCCTGGAAAATTCCATAGAGAGAGGAGCCTGATGAACTACAGTCCATAGGGTTGCAAAGAATCAGATATGACTGATGAGCACACACACACACACTCAGAAGATCCAAGAACTCCATAAAATAATATTACATTATGCTGTACAATTATAAAAAATCTTCATATATTTTATCTCATAGAATGCCTACAGCTATCTTGTTTGCAAAGCACCCTTTCTTATTGTTTAAATGAGATAAATGGGACTCAGAGCTTAGCCTTCTTGCCAGTGGTAGCTTCAAATTTTCTATGGAGGAGAGTTAGGAGGGGCACTATGTAGAAAGTGAGAATGGAAGCTGGAGTTAAAGGTTATAAGGATGAAACTGTCAAAGACTGAGAAGTGACAAAGACTAAACAGGATACAATAAGATACCTTCATCACTATCTCCCTTTGGACAGCCATGGGCTATTTTGTAAGACTTCAATATAAATAACTTAAAAACTGCAGGAGTACTTGTTAAAAAAAATGTATATATATATATGATTCCATGAGACAACTTATTTCAATAAACATGGCATTCAGGCTTCAAGCAATGTATTGCATTTTTCAAGAAGATTAAAATAGTGAAGTAGTGAATCACTCTTTATAGTTTGGGAAGACAATCTGAAACATATCTTATTTTCCAATTAAGAACTATGAAGAATGATCACATATTTATACTTTTTTTTTTTTTAGGAATAAAATGAAATCCAACAGAACATAAAAAACTTGTTAAGGGTTGGTTCATCCCCATTTTAAGAAAACCTTGACTAAAATCCAACTGACATCTTATGAAGAATATTACAAAGGGGTCACTTTGAATTGTGACATATCACTAACTTGTCATAAATTTCACAAAACTCAAATGACAGGAACCATTACAGATTGAAATTCTCATAGATGAAGTTCCCTTGAAAATAGCCTGTGGCGAATATATAAATACTAAGGTTTATTGGGAGATATAATCTAGAGCAGCAAGATCTAGGGAAAGAAGGGAAATAAAATAGGGAAAGAATGGAAAGCAAATACAAGATGGTGTGTTCCCAAACTGGCCGCGAACGTCACAAAAAAATGCTGTGTTTTTTTCCCAATAGGTCATGTGGAACCACTGTGCCATAGAACAGTCCATCAGGGAAAGGAAAATGTACTGTCAGCCCCTTCTCATCTCCATATTTTATTTCAAGAGGCATTCATGTTATCCCTCAGCTTCATATACAGCTTGTAATGCCTGATACCTTGGGGCAATCTACTATAGAAGCCAGATTTCATGCCCATGTTGGGAGAATTCATCATAACTCAGAAGTAGTAAGAGACTATTAGCTTCTCTAAGTGCCTGATGGTTAGACTCCCTGAAGATGACCAGCTCTCACTTAAAGTGTGGCCGAGAGTCAGCAGTGACAGGCGCTAAGGCAGTATGGACAGGAACCGACATGGCTCACGTGGGTCCAATATAAAACAGAAATTAAATAATAACAGATGTAGAAATTTAACAAACATCTTGCTCACTTGCTATGTGTCACTTATGATGTCGAATTCTAGCAAAATCAAAGATTAATAAACCAGCTCTGGACTTCAAGGTGCAAGCCGTCTTTTGAAAGTAAACAACATAGTATTAAGCAATTTCCGAAGTCAAATACAAAGTATCCCCTGGTTACAGTGGTGTCACAAAGAGTGGCACATCCAGCTGCCAAAGAGAAGATGCATAAGATAACTCAAAAAGAATGATTATAAATTTTTCAGATTGGAAGTATGACCAGTATTCTGGGTCAATTGTGGTCTCAATCATGTCATTGATATATTTTAGTTCTGGCGCCTCATGGAGTGATGTACTCTCTTCAGGATGTGTTGCCTTTATCTATAAAATTAAAAATAATTTAGATTAGGGCATATCTAAAGTCAATCTAGGCCCCAAATTTCTTTGTGTTTTAAGAATACTTCCATGTAATCTAAGGTCTTGTATTATACCTGCTGAACAATACTTCATCTTTATATGTTTCCTCGCTTACTTTACCTTTGAAAATGTTCTTTCCTCCTTTCTTTTTCTAATGTTGAAATTCCTCACTTTTTACCATTACCAGCCCTTGACAAAAGTCTTTAGCACTAAGTCAGCTTTTCTGCCTTGGAGCACAGGATTTAGCATTTGCTTACCTTTCGATCAGTGTCTCGAAGGGCTCCTGATATTCCTCAAATAAACTATACTTTTCTTTATTGCCTTGTTAGGTTTCCTTCTAGATGCTCTTTTACTCTTTTATTTCTTTTATCTTTACAATTCAATTTTCAGGTATTGCGCAGCTCTTCAGGAAAGAGAATTTGTTTTCCCTTTGAGAAGTTGCTGCCTTGGTTATGATTTAGTTGTGCATTAGATTAGTGGCTGTTACAAATGATGTTAAGATAGGGTTGCATCTATACAGGGTGAGATAACTTGGAGTGATCTCCTGACAATTTGATTGCTTTATTGTCTCTCAAAGTTGAAAGACCTGGTTTTTCAGTAGAGCTGCATCTGACACCCATGATGGGAAACCAGCACCATCTTGCCACATATACTATTTAATTATAAGGTTTTTATATTTGACAAAACTGACATATGTGCTTCCATAGCATCAAGCACTATTGGGCATCAATAATCTGTAAATGTATTGCTTCTAAAGATCACATAGTCACCCTAGCAAAATGAAGTGTTTGACAAGTGAAGTATGAGAACTTTTTTTAGATCATATTTGGTGAATTGTTTCATAAAACTCACTTAGTGACCGGCTGAGTTCCTCTTGACAGGAGGAAAATGAATACTGAATTATGAAGTGCTGATTCCCTGAGCTTACTCTCTCAGAAGCTATTTGCTTTTATATGGCATTTAAGTATGAAAATTAGGAACAGAGAGCTGGAATTTAGATAAAAATTCCTGGTGACATTTTCACACATTAGACATCTAGTTTCTGGAGTTAAATATTGCCAGATCAATGTATAGACTAGCAGATAGTCTGTTTTAAGAAGTATTGATAAAATATTGGTACAGTCATTATGGAAAATAGCATTGAGATTCCCCAAAAATTCAATGTAGAAATACCATATGATTTAGCAGTTCCACTTCTGCATATATATCCAAAGGAAATAAAAGTATCTCAAAGAGATATTTGCACTCCCATGTTTGTTGTAGCATTAGTCACAATACCCAGGATATGAAAACAACTTGTGTCCTTCAAGGTGATGACAACAATGTGATATATATATATATATATATATATATATATATATATATATATATATAAAGATTTTCAGCAATAATAAAAGAAGGAAATTCTGCATATGGATGAAACTGAGGACATTATGAGTGAAATAACCCAGTGTCAGAGAGACAAATACAACACGATTCCACTCATTGAGTCATCTTAAATAGTCAAATCATAGAACCAAAGAATGGATCTTTGTGTGGCACAATCACTAATTATCTTGAAGACTATCCTGGAGGTGCCCCCAAGACACCCCCTCCAGCCTCTTCCAGAGCCACTGACAGCTGGCTTTATCACTGCCACCTGTACCCAGTGAGGAGCACAAGGGAATTCTCAAAGAAGCAGCTGGATTACCTGGCATCCACTACTCATTTTCCTGCAAACCCTCTGGCCAGAACTATTCTGCAGGTCACAAAATCTCCCTCCCCTGTGAAAAGCAAAAACCAAAGCAACATTTAAGAACTCCATATGTGGGGGTTTATTTTTCCACTCTATTCTTCTTTCTTGAACATTGGTAGCCTGTAGGGCACTGCTGCTTGCATGCTTAAATGTACAGTTTGAATTCTTACAGTGGGGCAGGTGGTATGGAGAAGGAAATCACAACCCACTCCAGTATTCTTGCCTGGGAAATCTCATGAACAGAGGAAACTTGTGAGCTCCAGTCCATGGGGTTGCAGGAGTTAGATATGACTTGGTAACTAAACCACCAGGGGTGGGGCATACCACCCAGGTATATGAACATGGTCCTGTTAGGCTAATATCTTCTCTTTCCTTATTTCCTCCCCTTCCCTCTTAAGTTCTAATCCCAGGTCTAATTAGTGTTCTAATTTATCTCCCTCTTTCTCACATATGGGACTACCAAAATGTACATGGAACCCTCTGGAACCTGAACATCCCTGGTTGTTATACACAAAATGGATGATTTTCACAAACAATGTTCAGGAAAAAAAAGTTACACTTGGTTCAATTCCATTTTATAAAGTTAAAAAACTGACAAGCCATGTTAATGCCATTTGCAACAACATGAATGCAACTAGAGATTATCATACTATGTGAAGTAAGTCAGAGAAAGACATTTATCATATGATATCACTTATATGTGGAATCTATGACACAAATGAACCTATCTATGAAACAGAAATAGATTCATGGACATAGAGAACAGACTCATGGTTGCCAAAGGGGAAGCACTTGAGGGGAGGGATCGAGTGGAAGGTTGGGGTTAGCAGAATCACACTATTACATTTAGAATGGATAAACAGCATCCTACTGTATTGCCCAGGCAATCTTCTGGGACAAACCATAATAGAAAAGGGTATTTTCATAAAATAAGAATGTATATATGTATATAACTGAGTCACTTTGCTGTATAGCAGAAATTAATACAACATTGTAAATCAATTATACATCAATATAAAAAAAACTTGGCAAGACTTAATCTAGTAATTGTATCTGAATACAGTTAAATATAAACAGGGATGAAGATAAGCAGAATTTCTCTGGTGCAGATAGTGTTCATTCTTATTTGGGGTACTGGAAAAGCAGTTTCACAAAATCATTGAGCTGTACATTTTTGTTTGTGTATCATACTCCAAGTATTTACTATAAAAATTATCATACTTGTGGTAGTTAGAAATACAGTCTGGAAGTTGAATGTCCTGTCCCACAACTTACAAGTTCTGCCATCTTGGGCAAATCATTTATTTTTCTTATTTTTAGTTTCCCCATATTAACTATCACCTGCTATTCAGACTTATTGACAGAAAAAAAAATGTATCTTTGTACATGTAGCATACTAAGAACCAGAAATTACATGGATAAATTTAGATACTCTTATTCTAAAATATGGGCTTTCCAAGTGGTGCAAATGATAAAGAACCCACCTGCCAATGCAGAGGCGTAAGAGATGCAGGTTCAGTCCCTGGGTTGGGAAGATCCGCTGGAGGGAGGAAGTGGCAACTCACTCCAGTATTCTTGCCTAGAGAATCCCATGGTCAGTGGAGCCTAGTGCCCTACAACCCATAGGGTCAAAAGGAGTAGGACACAGCTGAAGTGACTTAGCATGCACACATTCCAAAACATACCAATTGTATAATATATGCCTATTTACATTTCTGATGAATATTATATATATGTGTGTGTGTATATATAATCTCCATGGCAAGTTTTCCTTTTTTTTTGTTCATCCTAATAACTTGCAGTCTTATCTTTTAGTACTTTATTTCTCTCTTGCAGTTATGTACATAAAAACATGGTACTAAAATGTAGTTTATGACAGTGCTCTGAGGAAAAGACATTGAAATAGCCCCCTTTATTTCTGTTTTCAGGCATAACACTAAATTCTATGTAACAGCCTAAAGGATAATATTGTGTCATTTTTAATTCATATAGCTGGAGGATTAAGCTGTATCATCATTGTAAAATCCATCTTTACTACTTGTAAACAGTTTACTGGATTGCTATCCTAAGGCAAACCCAAATGCTCTTAGCATATTATATATTATTTATTACTATTGTGGATATTGGGTCATTGGCATTAGATTGGAAGAAAATAAAATACCAGTGGTAAGCTCAGAACAATGAATTGGTCCAGTGGCTGAGGAGCACAGCAGAATAAAAACAGGAGTGTGACGATGCATTTATTTTTTTTCCCCAGAATCCTGGACACTACATAATGGGCAGGAATTCAAGTTAATTTTACATGGAGTGGCCACATAGTGTTTTTGACTAAACCAGGATTTTCCAGAGGAGAAAGTGAGGTGTTTTTATTAATACCTTGGCAGGAACATCCCAAGGTTAACTAGCATCCCACAAGGCAAACTGGAAGTAGAATCATCTTAGTTCTAAGGTTTCCTTTGAGGGGAAATTTAGTATTAAGCATTGTGTATGATGGGAAGGGGTGAGTTGGGGCATGGATTACTGGTTGTCTAGGCAAAATGGCAAAGTCTAAGATCTAAAAGGAGTTGTAATCTGAAGGGGCCCCAGATAAGGCAGCACAGATGTTTCCTACAGTTGCTGACTTTTATACATAGTCCAGCTGCAAGTGCCTTCTCACTCCATGTAGGATTTTAATGAGTCCACGAATCTTCTTGCTTTTAAAAAGGTAAAATTGGAAAATGTAATTGAAGCAACAGGTTCCAATACTCATGGTTAAGTAAATATCACTATGACATGGAAATATTCAGGTCAGAAATTTTGGTATTAACTCACAATGCTTATACCCAGTTATCTATGACTGTAACTCCTAAAGCAGTGTCTCCTCTCCAAAGAAGCTTTCCCTCACCTGAAGTCTAATATAGATACTTCTCTGTATCCCAGAGCACTCTTTGCACACTTCTCTCACAACACTTTTCATAAGCTCTCTCAATTTTTTAAGTATTTACTTATTCAACTGACCAAGTATTGAGCCCAGGCCCCTAAGAGAGTCTTAGCCACTGGACCACCAGGGAAGTTCCACAAGCTCTCTTAATTGTTGATTAATGTGTAGGTCTCTCTGATAATTAACTAAGGCTTTTGATAGTACAGACTATGTCATCTTGATGTCTGCATTCAAACATACCGTCCACTGCCCAAGGGTCAGTAACCGCTGAAGCTTTTTACAATACATGACTAATGTTTGAATAAGGCTTTGTATTTTACAATTCATGTTCACACCCATTTGTTCTATTCAAAAATGCCTTAGAGTAGATGCCTAGTGAATATATTCAAGTTGACATTTTTTTTAATCTATTCAGAATAATGCAAAACCTCTGCTAAGTTTATATTTCAATAAGTCTCTACTATTTGTTAAAGGAAAATTATAAAATTTGGTTTGTTTACTGGGTATAATTCTATTTTCGTTATCCAGAGGAAGAAGTAATTCAGGTTTCCACATGTCTGGTAGGATGGCCCTCTCAGCAGCAATGATTAATAGATTTGTTCAACATATTCAAGGAACATTGCAATGTAACAATGAAAAGAACACCAAAAATCTAGTATACTGCATTGTTGATCCTAATGTTTTATACATGATGTCTCAGCTCATTCCAGACACATCAAAGTTCATTGCTGACCACTGATAAACACATTTATCCTTGTCTAAGAACTTTACAAGAGCTTCTTTAACTTTATTGTCTTATTTAATGTACTCTTGCTGACATCATCCCGGTGGGAACTGTTGTCCTTATGCTTCCAGTTTTTGCTTTGTAGTATTAGTCTCTCTTTATGCACTCATTTGAAGCTGACCTTTCAAAATATTAGATTTCTCCCTACACGTATTATTCCAGTGATTTACATGGATGATTAGACATATATATTTTAACTCATTTACCCTAGGACTTGCTTATTTAGTTCTGAAATTTCATTTTCTAATTAATTTCTAGTATTTTAGTTTTTATAAGAAAATTTTAAAAGCTTCAGTGGAGAAGTGATTTATTCATACAAGTTTTAGGATTGTCTTCAATATATGTCATTTGCTATTTACCTTTTCATTTATAATGTTAATTATATATCCCTCTGTTATAGCCCAAATAAAAACTGATATTTATGATAGATAATAATCCTGGTGGCTCAGATGGTAAAAAAAATATGCCTGCAACACAGGAGACCTGGGTTTGATCCCTGGGTTGAGAAGATCCCCTGAAAAAGGGAATAGCAACCCACTCCAGTACTCTTGCCTGAATAATTCCATAGACAGAGGAGACTGGCGGGCTACAGTCCATTGGGTTGCAGAGAGTGGGACACGACTAAGTGACTAATACTTTCACTTCATGTTCAATAATCAGATACATCTATTTGATTCTCCTTATACAGTGATCAAGCCAGTCAATCCTAAAGGAAATCAATCCTGAATATTTATTGGAAGGACTGATGCTGAAGCCTAAGCTCTAATACTTTGGCCACCTGATGCAAAGAGCTGACTCTTTGAAAAAGACTTTGATGCTGGGAAAGATTAAGGGCAGGAGAAGGGACAACAGAGGATGAGATGGTTGGACAGCATCATTGACTCAATCGACATGAGTTTGAGCAAACTACAGGAGATAGTGAAGGACAGGGAAACCTGGCATGTTGTATTCCATAGGGTAACAAAGAGTCAGACACGACTGAGAGACTGAACAACCACAAAATACTATGACTAAATGTTGTTGTGGGTCAGAAACATTAAATTCAATAATCTGTGTGGAGGGAGGTGGAAGGGTGGTTCTGGAAGGGGAACACATGTGTACCCATGGCGCATTCATGTCAATGTATGGCAAAATCAATACAATAATGTGAAGAAAATAAATAAATAAATAAATATTTTTAATCTAAATAAAATGTGAATTTTGTTTAAAAAATAAATAAATAAATAAATTTTTTTTTTAAAAGAAAGAAATATAGTCAAAGCAAAATTCCTAAAAATAAAACTAGGAAATTAAAACACAATGTCATTTGCATATGGGTTTAATAAATATTGAAGATCACCTTTGAAAAACTGATTACTGACTTTTGGAATAGAATTATGACAAGAACCAGAATTAACACACTATTTAAATGGTATTTTACACAAACACCAGTTTGCAAAAACAAAAAATGAAAGATGAACCCCAGACAAATGGCAGGTAAAAAATCAGGCAAATAATAATTAAAATAATGGAATATACACATATACATATACTCCCATAGGCAAAGTCAAAACAGTCCAACAAAAATAAATTACAGTAGATTGATCTGTTGAACAAAGGAAATCCAAAATTATATGTACCAGTTAAGAACAAAACTAACTAAAGCACAAACTGGAAAACAAAACTAAAGCAAGGTGCCAAGTGGGGAATAAAGCAATGAAAATAAAACTAACAGATATGTTGAGAGGAAAGAAGAAACAACAGATATGCAAAGTTAAATAGAAGTAGATGAAGATTTATATACATTAAAGATTAACTCCAAGGGGAAAATAACAGTAGGAAAGGAAAACAAAGGAACAAATGTAGAAAAAAATATAATAGGTTTAAAAAAATTAAAAATTATACTTATAAAAAAGAGAAAAGAAAAGAAAAAGAAGAAGAAAGAAAAAACAAAAAAGGAAAATGTCACAGAACTGCCAAAGCCCAATGTAGAGACAGAAGTTTATGACAATTAAAAAGTGTGATTGAATATACACATATACATATACACTCATAATCAAAATCAAAACAGTCCAACAAAAATAAAGTACAATAGGTTGACCTGGAAAACAGAGGAAATAAAAAATTATATCTACCAGTTACTAACAAAACTAAATAAAGCACAAACTAGAAAAACTAAATCAAGATGCCAACTGGGGAATAAAGCAATGAAAATAAAACTAACAAATATGTTGAGGGGAAAGGAAAGAAAGAAAAGAAAGATTAAATATGTGAAGTTAAATAGACGTAGCAAAGAAGATTCACATACATTAAAGATTAACTGAAAGAGGAAAATAAATAATAAATAAATAAAACATTAAGAAAAGCAAACAAATAAATAAATGTAGAAAAATAATAATAGGTTTAAAAAATTAAAATTAATAAAGGAGAGAAAAAAAAAAAACAACAACTCCACAGATCTGCAGAAGCCCAAAGTAGAGGCAGAGGTTTATAGCAAAAATAAAAAATGTGATGGAGAGGAAAACAAAGCTTAATTAGATTTCATAGTGTCAATAAAATTGACAACTACAACAGAGAGGGAAATGGTTGGGGGGGGGGATCCAAAAGAATATACAAAGGAAGTCAAAACATAAGAATAATAAATGTGTTTTGGGAGTCACAGTCCACCTCCCTTCCCTAGGATTCCCTCCAACACTATGCTGATCTCTGGACCTGCTGCGGGGGTAGCTCAGATTCTAGTTTGGTCCTTCTCCTGTGTGTTCTTGCCTCCAATGTCCACAGCTATCAGAATTAGTGCATTTTCTTTGGTGGGAGCTCTCAATGTCCTTTTCTGTATTCCATAGGCACAGAGTCTGCCTAGTTGATTGTATGGATTTAATCTGCTGCTTGTACAGCTGGTGGGACGGTTTTGGGTTTTCTTCCTTAGCCACACTGCCCCTGGGTTTCAATTGTGGTTTTATTTCCACTTCTGCATGTAGGTCATCCACTGGGGTGTTCTGCCCTGGAGGACTTCGGTTTGCCCTGTGAGGGCCAGGGGTGGAGGTGGTGCAGCTGCTTGGGTCTCAGGGGTCCTAGCAGCACCAGGTACTCAGGGGCATTGGTGGCCAGGGCAGCAGGAAATATAGTGCTCTAGAAGAGTATGACAACTAGTATTGGCCAATATGCTCCAGTATTCTTGCCTGGAGAATGCCCCCGACAGAGAAGCCTGGCCGGCCACAGTCTACAGGGTTGCAAAGAGTTGGACACCACCCAAGTGACCCTACGTGCATAGACCCAAGGCTTCTTTTGCCTGTTGCAGCTCTACCCCAGTGAGAGTTGAGCATGGAGGTGGTGCAGCTGCTTGGCTTGTGGGGATCCTGGCGGTGCCAAATGTGCAGGGATACAAAATGCCTCCACTGCAGGAGTTATGGTCCTAACAGGGTATTGTTTTGAGCCTCTTGTAGCTGGTGATCAGAAGGTCTCTTTGGCCAATCTTTCTCTGTAGCTCCATTCAGGCAGTTAGAGGGTTCCCTTGCTAGGGATCCTTCTCTGTTGTTCGGGGCATCAAGCACATAGAGGGGCCCCTCTGGCTGAGGGGTCTTGCGTTTCAATTGTAGTTTTAGATTGTGGTTTAAACTTAAAAGGGCGCCCTGGGTGGGGTCCTACTCTGTAGTTCAGTGTAGTTCAATGTGTCAGGCATTTGATGGGCCAGCCTCTCTATTGTTCAGCTGCTGATGCTGGAGTGTGGGGAGAGAGAAGCTATGGTGATGGCTCCACCCCCTACACATGACTCAGCAGTATTGCCTTGCTTCCATCGCTGCCTGGCTTTCCTCTATAGGCATTTCCCACCACAATCTCCTCCCTCACATCACTTCAGTCTGTCACTCTGCAGTCAATAGCAGCCCTCGCCCTGGGATTGCTCCACAATCCCTGAACTCCAGCTCCCGGCTGCTGTACCTTCCAAGGGATCTGCATCCCTGTCCAGGGAATATATGGCTGCGGCAAGGACTGTCTGATTCTCATTCCATTTAGGCTGCCACAGATCATCTCTTTCACTCTCAGCCTTAAATGTTTCTCCTCTGACTCCCCCTGCTTCAGTTCCCCAACCTGCTGAGGGCAGGCCAATCCTACTAACACTCCTGTTTTTCCCTCTAGTTCCTTCTTCCTACAGAGTTTTGCATGGTCCTATATATTCTTTTCCACTGGTCAGATACTCCTGTCCACTCTCAGCTGGTGTTCTGCATGCACTTCTGTGTCTAAAGGTGTATTCCTGATGTATCCATGGAGAGAGATGTACTCCACATCCACCTACTCCTCTGCCATCTTGTTGTCCGAGTTCAATACATTTTAATATAAACTGTACTAGCATATTCAAGCTAGATGTTACGCATATAAAATGTATTGAAATTATTTCTTCAATTTGGTTACTACAAGGCTTACTTTACATATAAGAATAAATATATTTTGTTAATTTGTTTTGTAATCAGGCATTTACAGAAACATAAACGTGGATTTTTCCCTTCATGCTAATGAAAACCTAGGAAGATATTTGGAGAACTAATCTGTGTGGCAAACATTGACAGAAAATGGACAAGACTGATCAGCCATCTGTACTAGACATTTTTAAAGCTCACTGAGTTAATCAGTTCCATTTTACCATATCAAATTGCAAAAGGCACACTGGTCCATTGAATTTGCCCTACCTGAAATGATACCCACAGCACTTCAAGAGAAATGTGCAAGAGAAAGAACTTTCATCACTGAGCTGCTGAATTTGCACTCTCAGGCCTCTAAGGCAAGGATTTTTTTTTTTTTAATTCGCAGAACTGTGAGAGGAGAATTAGCCTAGGCTCATACAATTCCTGCTTAGATCTAAATGGGCTTATTGCAGTTTTAACTTCAACTCCAAAAGGGAATTATGTTAATTATTTTTCCTGATATTTCGAGGTATTATTCATTCAACTTTATGTTTCAGCTTCAGGGTCACTCAAGTCTGCTGATCTTTCTCATATTTGATTAATTTTCAATTTCAAGATCTATATTTTTTCATTTTTTAATAAATTTTTTTAATGGTAGACTTTTTGATGGAACTTTGTTAAACATTTTTTGTTGTCATTGTTGTTGTTTGATGCTAAGTCATGTCTGACTCTTTGCGATTCAATGGACGGTAGCATGCCAGGCTCCTTGGTCCTCCACTATGGCAACCTACTCCAGTATTCTTGCCTGGAGAATTCCATGGAGAGAGGAGTCTGGTAAGGCAAAAGTCCACGGGGTCGCAAAGAGTCGGACACGATGGAGTGATTTCACTTTCACTACTTTATTAGATCCTTGTGTTCACAAAGAATCCATTTCAACTTCCAAGGAAAGAAAAATAGTCTAAAAAGAGAGTGCCTCCATGCTTCTTTTCTATAACTCTCTGTCCTTATAAAGATCCAAGAATAAAACACAGCAGTTCAGCTCATTCCCTTTCCAGGCAAGACATTGCTCAGGTTCTGACTGGGACCCCTAATTCCACTGTGGTGTAATAGTAAAGTGGATCCTAGCCTTCCCATCACAATGTCAACATCTACATTTACTAAACATTTATACATCATTTGTTGTGGAGTCAAAGTTTCCAATGAAATTGAGAGTTTTTGGTCCTCTATTATTACCACTTGCATGAAACTGAAACAGGCAGAACCTAAAAAATTCGTAATCCGTTTTTCACTACCGTTAACCATCTCCACCCCTTTTATTTCAAGCTAGTTATTTCTATATCCAATCTTTGTATTAAACTCACCTCCATTAGAAAGAGGTGATATACATAGATAAAGAGGTGATATACATAGAGGTGATATACATATGTATCTATACATAGATACATAATAAGGAATATTATTCAGTGAGAAAGAAAGACATCCTTCTGTTTGTGATAACTTGAATGACACTTAAGGGCATTTTGCTAAGTAAAGTAAGTCAGACAGAGAAGAACAAATACTGTACGATAACACTCACAGGGATCTAAAAAGAACAAATTCAGAGAAACAGAGTAGTTGCCAGGTATTGAAAGTGGGGGAAATGACAAGAGATAGGGAAGACATATTCATTGTTTTCAGTGCTATTTCACTCAGCTTCTTCATTATGGTTTTGTCTGTTTTCTATATATGTACATTTTCTATGTATGTCTTTTGGATATATGGGTCCTAGAGTTTTTACCAAAGACAAATTGTACCAGGCAAGTTAAAATGGCAAGAAAACTTAATTCAATGCTGTTATAGCAGGAGAGAGGCTCTGTTGAAGCAAAAGGCATTAAGGTTTATTTTTAAGTACTAACGTGAGCTGGTGAAAAAGTCCTGGAGTACATTAGGAGGAAGGTTGGTCAATGCAGAGAAGCCATCTCTGTTTGCTAAATGGTGCTCACCGGATAGGCTGTTATTCTCCTATAGAAACTGGAAGATGGACGTGCCATCTTCAGGGTTCAGTTTCACTCTATGGACTCCCCGGTCCTTGAAAAAGACCTTCCTGGGTAATAAAAGTAGCAAGAGGCTATGAGAAGGTTTACATCTCAAAGGAGCAGAGAAAAATTTACAATTACAAGTTTTCTAAAGTTTATGTTCTAAGAAAAGTGAAATCAGGAACCTATAGTCAGAAAGAAGCCTGTCTACTATTTAGTTAATCTGAGGTTGACATTAAGGCTGTCTATGGGGTACTAAAAATATAAAAGTTGTACATTCAGTCTAAAGTAGAGGAGATTATCATGTGTTATGTGTCGTCTTCTAATTGTGAAGTCTAAAAATCCATTGGCTATTTGGGTGACTCATAAATGTATCAAGTTAAACAGCTCATATAAATCCCTCACCAAAAATGACTATGGTGATTGGCTTTTAGGACACAAAGGTAAGAAATCTACTTTGCTTCCACACTGATCCCTTTTTTTAATGCTAGATCCCTATTTTTTTTTTTAAGATAATCTTGTATATTTACCCATATAGTTACCATTTCCAGGACTGTTAATTCCTTTATTCAGATCTAGATTTCCATTTTTTTAACACTTCTATTTTTGAGTAAATTTAATGTTTAGTAATCATATATTTTATGTAGTCATTCAAAAAATTTGGAAAAATGTTGAATGGAGAACGCTAAAGTGACAGTGTGTAAGTTATCTATTTTTACTATAACTCTTAGGCCCCAATTAAGTAAAAACTATTTACATAATTATATCGGCATTCAGACCACAATTTTCCGCTTGTTCATAAGTATTTCATAAATACTTTCCCAAAATCCAGATGTATAATGTACATATCATTGCCTAAATCCCAATAAAGAAGGGAATCAGTTAGAATGATGTGATTAATTTCAGAGTGGTTTTCTCCTATTGTTGATGATTAGTGCAGTATTTCCTTAACTATCTTTAAGCATTAAGCTTAACCTTTAAAAGTCTCATGTATGTTTTCAGCATATTTTGTGAGCTTCATATGATCTTCTTCATGGTAATATCACTTTTATGTTAATTTGTATTTTTATAATTTCATGATTATCCATTTTGTCTTATCTTCCCAATGATTAGTTATAAACATTTTTTTGGTCAGATGTAATAACTTTTTCCTAAAAACAGTATTATAAAAAAGATACTTTTTGTGTTCCTTTATTATCCCAAGATTGAATCATCCCAAATCCTGGATGCATACATATGTCTTATATTTCTCTTTTATCATAGAGTTGGTCCTAACCCTCATAACTTGTAAAGTAATTGATTCCTTACATGGTTAATTTGCAACATTAATGTCTCTCATGAATACTTTGAAAGAATTATTTAGCTCTTTGGCAATACTAATGCCCTTGACTTTGTAGGATACCCTTGCCAGTCCTCAGTGGGCCTATTTATTTTCTTTAGAAGAAAGTTATAATATTCTATTGGGATAATGACCTTAAGTTTTGAATTTTAATAAAAAAAGAAGTAAATTTTTACCATAGAATTAATTTAATGATCACTAAATTTCAAGAATTTTTAAAGAAGTCTTTGCTTAAATCTTCAATTCTGAAAATTCTCTAATTATCCTATAAAATTAATTACTATACTACCAATGGAATTTTTATAACTATAAAAATAAATCAGTTATTTATCCTAATTATGATCATTACTCATATGCTAAATGACAGAACCTTTTAAGTATTCTTATTATTACCAAGTAATCAAAATTCACAATGAAGTTTTTTCTTTCACATAGGTTTTTATTTTTATTTTTTTATTTTTAATTTTTTCTTTACTTTATTGTGTTGGTTTTGCCATACAATGGCATGAAACCGCCATGGGTTTACATATGCTCCCCCTCCAGAACCCCCCTCCCACCTCCCTCCCGATTCCCTCCCCCTGGGTCATCTCGGTGCACCAGACCCGAGCATCAACCCTGGGCTGGCGATTGATTTCACATATGATAATTAACATGTTTCAATGCCATTCTCTCACATCATCCCACCCTTGCCCTCTTCCACAGAGTCCACGAGTCTGTTCCATACATCTGCGTTCCTTTTGCTGTCTCGCATGCAGGGTTCTCGTTACCATCTTTCTAAATTCCATATATATGCGTTAGTATACTGTATTGTTGTTTTTCCTTCTGGCTTACTTCACTCTGGATAATAGGCTCCAGTTCCGTCCACCTGAGTAGAACTGATTCAAATGATTTTTTTTTTAATGCTGAGTAATATTCCATTGTGTATATGTACCACAGCTTTCTTATCCATTTGTCAGTTGATGGGCATCTAGGTTGCTTCCATGTCCTGGCTATTGTAAACAATGCGGCGATGAACACTGGGGTACACGTGGCTGTTTCAATTCTGGTTTCCTCGGGAGTGTATGCCCAGCAGTGGGATTGCTGGGTCATATGGCAGGTCTATTTGCAGTTTTTTAAGGAATCTCCACACTGTTTTCCATAGTGGCTGTACATAGGTTTTTAAAAATGTGTAAAAAGAGTCAGATCATGGTCAATCATTTACTAAAACTAAAACTAAAAGCTAATCTAAACAGTCATTAAAGATTTCTCCAAACAGGCAGATTTTTTACTCTCTGAGCCACCAGGGAAGCCCTATTTAAAAAAAAACAAACAGATATAACTACTGAGACTGTGTTTGGAGATATATTTAATGACTATTTAGATTGGCTTTTAGTTTTAATTTATGAAAAAATTGAAGTAAAATTTAAATATTATTTTCTTTTTCTCTAAAGTTCATGAATCTAAATTGACCATCATAATTAGAATAAATAACTGATCTATTTTTATAGTTATAAAAATTCCATTGGTAGTATAGTAACTAATTATATAGGATAATTAGAGAATTTTCAGAATTGAAGGTTTAGTCCTTAGTAATCAGAAAAGTCACACAGATTCTTGAGTTATAACAAGGTTATCATTGGACAGAAAATAATGAATCCATGTATCTAACATCTGTTCTGTGGAATAGTCATTATTAAAGTTCTAATATATGCAGTAAATTTTATTGTTGAGGCACAAATTTGGCTTTAATTGCTGTGCCTAATCTATTGATTCCTTCTCAGCCTTCTGATAGTGAATAAGCCTAGTTTACTGGTCAGTATTTACATTTCAATGTGGGTCCGATGCACTTTTGAAGATATGATATTTCTGTGAAGTGCAAGAAGAAACCACCTGTATTAGTTTCCTAGGGCTGTCCTAACAAATCACCACAAACTGGGTTGCTTAAGACAGAAATGTATTCTCTCTCAGTTCTTGAAGCTAAAAACCTGAAACCAAGGTGTTAGCATGGCAGGTTCCGCCCGAAGGCGCTGGGCAAGAATCTTTTCTTGCATCTCCCTAGCTGCTGGTGATTGCCAACAACCCCAGCATCTCCTGGCTTGTAGCTGTGTCACTCTCATCTCTGTCTCCATCTTCACAAGGCTGTCTTTCCTCCCTGTGTGCCTGAGTCTTTGCATGGACTTCTTATAAGGAAAGCTGTCATTGGATTTAGGGCCAACCCTTATTCAGTATGATACCATCTTAATTTGATTACAGCTGCAAAGACCTATTTCCAAATAAGATCACATTCACAGGTACTGGAGGGTTAGGACTTGAACTTATCTTTTGAAGGTAGGCGGCATGGTTCAACTCACAACACCATTAAACTTTAATTCTATGAAAATTAGCCAGCTTAGTAATTGAACTACTATAATGTGACCTTTTAAAAAAATGATGATCCTTAGCTACAAATGGAGATTTTGATAAAATGTACAACATTAATCTATCTTTCTCCAATGGAAAGAGCAAAATCTTTGTTTTCCAGAGTGCACAGGTTAGAATTCCCCTTTCCTGGTCACTGGCCTAAAATTATTTTGTAATCAGACTTTGGTCTTACCTGTATCACCCTGGTGTGTGATGGCAAATATACAATTATATTTCCCTGAATTATCCGGGTTGCTTTTCTAGATAATCTCAAATTAATCAGATTACTGTGAAGTTGTCTTGTATTGACTGCCATTTCTATAAAACTGTTACTCTGAAAATCATTTTTACATTTTGTGAATGATGAGTGATTCCAGTTATTTCACAGTAGATATGCTAAGAATTATGCATAATCCTTTTCATATTTGTCATAGTATTTGTTTCCTTATACTATAGTTTGTTGGAAAATTTGAGGATGTTCACAGAAGGTATGTACATATTGAGGACATTTGTGTAGCAACGAGATCTAAATAGTCAAACTTCTATTGCTCAGAAAAAGTTCCTCCATTGAAACAAAATGAGAAAAATTGAAATATAATAATAACAAACATTTTCTTTTTTAGAGAATGTCAATGAACTAAAATAACTCACAGTGAATAAGGAAGGAGATTAAATACACATGTCAGCCAAACTGGTAAAAGCTTTACGGTATAATTTCTTAGAATTCATAAAGATTAGAGTCAGCTTTTCTCTTCTTCTATGTTAAATCAAATCCTTGTTTTAAGGATGTGTGCCTATCTGAAAGATAATGAAGATGGTAATTCTCTTACTTGCTAATTTTAATTATATTTTTAAACAGCATGCAGCCACTCTCAAATGAAATATAAGATCAATTACTTTATTGGAATAGTCTTGAGATTCAGGAAGGATGGATTTTTTTTGAGGGGGGGGTGTCTTTTGTATTTCTTCACACTCGAACCAAAATTTTACATTCTGGCATTTTAAGCATGTGACTAAAATAAACACTTCCGACATCATCCTTCAGCCTTGTTCAGAATTTACCATAGTGCTAGACATATACTAGGGACCCACTAAATACCATTGCACGTTTTCATGAAAGAACAAAATATGGATTTTCTAGTGGTGGTTTATGACTAAAAATGTATAAGGAAATTGATGACATTTTATAAAATCTCATAATATCATGTTGGAATATATGTTTTTCTTGAAGCTTCCTATGAGATCTAAAAAGAGAGTTATGCTGAACAAATCAACTTATACTTTGCAAATAAACTATCATTTGATTAATCAGTTTATTGAAAATTCTGTATCTAAGCTATATAACCTTCAGGTTAATGTTACTCAAACTGTGTTCCTAGAACACATCCACTGGAGTCATTTGGGGTACTTATTTAAAAATACAGATTACCAGACTATACCCAACACTATATAATCAATATAAAATGTCCAAAGTTTGTCATTTTAAATAAGCTTCACTAATGTATTTTAAGTACCTTCATGTTTTAAAACGACTTCATGTTTTAATATAATTTATGCATGTCTAGGAAGATGATGTCAAATGTCTAAGTCATTGTCTTATGGAAGCAGATGTAATGAAGAAAGCCAGAGCTAATATATCTGGTTTGAAGGAATTTAACATACATAAAAACTACATAAAAACTTCAGTTCCCTAAAGATAGCCAAAGAGTTCAATATAGCATTATTCAACATACACACTCTTCTACAGGTACAGTGGTTTCAAGTATAATCCAGTACTTACAGTTTTCTGTGAGAAGTCCAATCTTCCAAGTCAGACATGGTAGTGGCAGCTTTGAAAATGCTAAAATTCTGAGTCATCCAATCTTGCTCAGGAATGGAATGAAGGATTCATCTATCTACTATAATAATGACTTAGTGGTTAGAAAATATGGGGAGCAGAATCAGATCCTTCTAGATTCAGGAATTTTTAAGAAGTGGGTAGGACCTCAGGACTATAGTTTCTTTTATTACTCAGGACTTGGCACACCATATTTGTAAACCATGGGAGAGCCCTTAGGTTCAAAGGCAAGTGGAAGTTGAGGCCATAGACATACAATTCTCTGTTGATTAGAAGCCAGGCATGAGACAGTGAGGTGAGAAACCTAATGTAAGTCCTGATTCTAATTCACACAGAAATCTTGGCAAGTCTGGTATTTGTGTTCATTGCAGATCATGCCAGATTTTAAAAGGAGAGAGAAAGATGATGCAGGGATTGGCAACATTTTCTAAAATACTTGAAACATGATTCTCTAAAGCAAATCTTCATTGTGGAACCTAATCTCTTCAGCAGAAATTTTAATTAAACTTTGAGCCCACTTATATGTTTCATAAGATTAAATGTGAACACTCATGAATTCCTATGGTCCCCACACCTAGATCAAAACCTTTCTTACCTGTGTTCACAGTTTTTCATACACTTTCATTATGACTTTAAATCCAAAGTTTTTCAAGGATTTTAAATCCAAAGTAAGGGGCTCTTTTGACCAGTGATATACGAAGGAGAATTTATGTGATGAGTTTGGGGAACGGTGAGTAGCATTAGGTTTCTGGGTGGGTGTCTTCAAACATTTGGTGTCTTCTTTGAGTGTAATGAGAGATGGGGAATCTAGAACAGAAGAGCTACAAATAGACGACCTTGTTTATTTGCTAATTTTAAATTGATATCTATGGTCTCTCAAATAAATCACTTAAATACTTATTTCTTCATCATAACTTATATAACTAGAAATAAGTTACCCTACAAAATTATTGTGAGGATCATGTCAGTATCAGTTCAGTCGCTAGTCATGTCCGACTCTTTGCGACCCCATGAACCGCAGCACACCAGGCCTCCCTGTCCATCACCAACTCCCGGAGTCCACCCAAACCCATGTCCATCAAGTCGGTGATACCATCCAGCCATCTCATCCTCTGTCTTCCCCTTCTCCTTCTGCCCCCAACCCTTCCCGGCATCAGGGTCTTTTCCAGTGAGTCAACTCTTTGCATGAGGTGGTGAGAGTATTGGAGTTTCAGCTTCAACTGAAACTTTTCAGGATCATATAGGAAGTGCTTTCTGAATAATACTTTGGATTCTCTTCAAGTTGTGACAATGGGACATAAATGTATACACCTCCCTCCAAGAGCATTTATGTTGATCATGAGCAGATTTAATCAAGCAGAAACATCTAGTGGACAACTAGGAATATTGGACAAGAGTGTAGAACTAGATAGAGATCTGGAAAACATCTGCACAAAAATAGATTTCACTTTGGCAATTCAATCATAAAAGATTTTGAATTAGTGTTAATATCATGGAAGTGTAAAACATGCATTAAATTATAAACAACTTTTTAAAGTATTTTTTCATTTGTTTAAAAGCATCACATAGAGAACAGGTAATTTTAAATATGGAATCACAGGTAGTGTTCTGGTCTCTATTTTAATTTGGCAAAAGAGAAAAAATCACAGGCACAAAAGTGAAAAGTATTGGCATTTAAATTTATAAAATGATAGGACCATCATAATTTGTAGATAGCATTTGAAGTAAGGGGTCCTGATCATCTGTGCATTTGGGGGAGACAGGGCCAAATAAGATATCTGGGAAAAGAAAAGACAGAAAGAAGTAGGAAGAATCTAAGGTGGTGGCTGATTAAGCTATATGACTCTGATAGTGACTCTATATGTGAATAAGTGAATTTCTGCCCACTTGGCTGAGGTCCAAATAGGTTATCCTTATTCAGATGTGCAAGAATTCATTCACTCAGTTACTCACTTATTCAATTCACCTATTAAAAGATTATCACGTATAAGAAATTATGCTACGTGCTAAAGATAAAAGTGTATCAAACATACCATTTATCTTCGATCGCTTTAAATCTAGTAGAAAAATAATTTTAAAATTTGTGTTATTTATTAGTTAATAAAAGCTTATATTTATTGAAAGTTAACAAGGTTAAAGACTTTAAATAAATGATTCAAAACCTCTAGGCTGAAAAGTAAAGTTTTACCTTAATTAGTGTCTGCAGTTGCTAAAGGTTATAAAGGGCAGGAACTCAAAACTAATATTTACTTCTATTTAGGTTTCTACATGTAACATGACAAAGGAAATGGCAACCCACTCCAGTATTCTTGCCTGGGAAATCCCATGGAGAGATAAGCTTGGTGGCTACAGTCTATGGGGTTGCAAAGAATTGAAGATGACTGAAATAAATTTTTTCAGGTCATAAAATCATATGTTGAAGTATAAAAAATGAAAACAGCTGACTTAGAATTGGAAGCTTTAAAAAGCCACCTTTTTTTACAGATAGGGAAATAGAAGCCACGATTAGCAAATATACACAGAATGTAAGATCTCCAAGTACTTTTTTCTTTTATAAGAAGATAAGAACTATTTGAGTATTCAGATAGGTATCAAATAAATAATTTGTAAGATGTTATTTTTTGCTAACTGTGTGATGGTAGAATAACATACTTTTAAAGTGTTATAATTAGGCTTAAAAAAGTCTTCCCTACAAAAAGTGAAATTAATTATTTTCTCATAAAACAAAAAAAAACTTATTGTCAATCTAACAAGTGTAAGGCATTGTAGAGTCTAATGATAAAATTCTCAGATCATGACATCTTAACTTCATCAGCCATATGCATTTGTACATATATATTACTCAGAGACTTTCTTAATCATAGGGAAATAAAAGGGATGTGTTAAAGATTAGCATAGCGTTCATGGGAAAAGACGTCTATTCCTATGATTTTAGGTGGTGACAGTTCCCAAATTTACATCCACAGGTCAGACATTGCCTCTGAAATTGAGACAGTCTACTTGACATTCCCACTTGGATCTCTAATTAGGATCACACATTCAATATTTCCAAAATAAACTGTGGCTTCATTTACCAGAATATGTTATTCTTTTTAGATTTATGTTTCAGTGAATGGTCCTAGGTGCTTGTTTTCTCTCTTCTCTCACTTTTTAAAACCAACAGATAACCATGACCTCTTCTCACATTCATCTCTAATTCATCCAAGTATTTCCCACCCTACTCTTTCCATATAACCAAAAACATCCATCATTTTTCTTGAAATATTCCAGAATCTTCTTTACTGATCATGTATTTTCCACTCTTACCCACTTCTCACCCTTTGAAACCCCATAGGGCTGCCAGATGGGCACAGGCCAAGTTGCTTCAGTTGTGTTAGATTGTTTGTGACCCTACGGACTGCAGCTGGCCAGCATCCTCTATCCATGAGATTCTTCAGGCGAGAAAACTGGAGTGGGCTGCCATGCCCTCTCCCAGGGGATCTTTCTGACCCAGAGACTAAACCCACATCTCTTATATCTCCTGCATTGGCAGGAGAGTTCTTGACCACTATCACCACCCTAGAAGCCCTAAGGCAGCTAGACTAACCTTAGTTTAATGTAAATCTAATCATGTCGCTCCTTGCTAAATCCTTCAGTGATTTCCAGTCAAACATTTAATAAAACCCAAATATTTTATTGTGGCTGCAAGCCTCTGGATTACCTGGTCTCTGCCCATTTCTCTAACTCTGGCTCCCTTGCCTCCTCTCAAAAACACTGTGCTGTGCTTAGTTGCTCAGTTATGTGCGACTCTTTGCTAGCTCATGGCCTGCAGCCCACCAGGCTCCTCTATCCATGGGGATTCTCCAGACAAGGTTACTGGAATATCCAGGAGATATTCCCAGCCTAGGGATTGAACCCAGCTCTCCTGCATTGCAGGTGGATTCTTTACCGTCTGAGCCACCAGGGAAGCCCAATTACTAGTGAATTTTTCTTGAATATGTCACCACTTCTAGTGCCCCTGATCCTTTACACCTGAGTCATCTAAATTCCTATCTTAGCACATATGGCCTATAATAGCCTTTCTCAGTTATTTGCTATAGAAGTTGCATCAATAAATAATTATCTCCTCCATTATTTCTTTGTTTATTGAACATCTCCTTTTTAGATTGCAGGATACAAGAAGGCAGGAACTTGGTTGCCTTAGTATTACTACCAGCAGATGAAAAATAATTAATATTTTCTGTTAGAAAAGTATAGTGTCCCAAATATTCCCATTACCCTTGATTCTCAGTCAATAAGGAAATATATGTTTATACTGGCTACATACTGCTTATAATATTTTCAATGATTACATTATGTAGAATTTTTTATTTAACATTAAATTTTACATATGTTTTAGTATCATCTTAGTTCAGTTTCATTTAACAACTGTATTGCATACCCACCATGTATCAGACTTTGGTACCACATATCAGATTTTGTATTAGACCTATTAACACAGAGATTAATATAATATAGTCCACTGAAATGTTAATACTGCTTATATTTTTGGAAGAATCATGAATCGTTTTCATTTGTTCAATTTTTCTGCATTTATTCTTCATAATATATGAGGTCTTTTCATTCTAGTTATTTCTTTTATGATTAAAATAATTTTGTTTAACAATTATTAAAAATGGTATATGCTTATCACAAAAATTAGAACAATCAGATGTGCATGTAAAAAATGCCAGAAGTTCTTCCATGTATTCTCCATCAGCCAGAAATAACATTATTTTGGTTTAATACCTTCAAATTCAATCTACTGCTACATAATAAGTCTTAAACTCAACAGTATGTGGATATCTTTCCATGCCTGCATATGGAGTTATAATCTAACTTTAAAATAAAAGCTGTATAATATTGTTAGTAGTTTTTTTTACTTCATTTATTATTTATTCTATCTACTATTGATAGAATTTGCAAAAATTAAAAATGCAAGCAAGTTTGAACACTCATCAAATTATCTTGGATGAATTAACATCTTCATCTCTTTTAAAGAATCTTTTCTTTATGTGTTTCTTTATTCAATATGAATCACTTAAAATACATGTTTTTAATATGTGCATTTTTTGGTAATTACATATTTACTTGATATTAGTTCTTATATAATTTCCAATCTTCTGTATTTCTTTTGCTTACTTGTTTCATGCTCTTTTTCTATTTTTTTTCCTGAATTGATAGTTTTTCCAATATTTTTTTTCTCTTTCAGTTTTCCTCTACCACACTGGCTTTCAACTATATGACGAGTTTTTCACTTTAGCCTTTACCAGTTATTTAATTTAGTGACATCTTGAAGCCATGTAAGAATACATAAACTATTAAAATCATCTTCTCTATTTTGTGTCATCTCTCCTTCTCTGAGTACCACAACTTCTGTACTAGCTAAGTTTTTCTCTTTTGAATCCTCATTTTTCTTCATGGTGTTGGTTGGTCTAGTTGTTAAGTCGTGTCCAACTCTTGTGAGCCCATGGACTGAAGTCTGCCAGGCTTCTCTGCCCATGGGATCCTTCAGGCAAAAATATTGGAGTGAGTTGCCATTTCCTTCTCCAGGGGATCTTCCCAACACAGGAATCAAATTGATTTTTCATGTTCTGCTTCTATTTGAAAATGAAAATTCATATCAGTAATTTTCAAAATACATTGTACTTCAAAATCATGTCCTGGACACAATTGCTGTATCTTAAGAATCAGAATGTCCAGAGAGGCCTATGAGCCAGTATATTTTGAGAAACTTGCTCAGGGTGTTATGAATACCTCTGACTAAGGAAAAGTAGGTCATGATGATATAGTGATAGCTTTTTGGACTACTATATTGCATAAATCAATATTTCATTGATTTTCCTTTGTGACTCTCAAGACGATCTCATCTATCTTCAGGGAGTGGCAGTGAGACTTGTTTAATATTAAAGCTTAATTCACTCGATGTCTTTTCCTTACCAAGTATAATTGGAAATTAAATGCTGCAGCCAGGCTGCCTGGTGGCTAGGTCCTTAGGACTTGCCTAAAGTCATTCAGTTTTCTCTTTACATCATGGTGACACCTTCACCTGCCTGCGCCATAGAGCCTCTGCTGTGGTTTCTTAGTGGTTGCATTCAGTAAGAGCTATAGTTATTAGGGGAAATAGGTATACTAAATAACCTTGGTGGCTTTCGCTCCTGACTTTTTAACAACATAAAATTAGAGATTTCACCTCTTCTCATTTTCATATTAGCAATATCAGAATCCTATAATAGCTAATTCCTTGCTTTGAGTTTTGAGTGATTCAGTAAAATCTAGGGATGAGTAACCCATGTGGTACACTTGCTGAGGTCACCCAGTTTTATTCAGTTTGTCCCCACCCAATTTTCACACAGCTCCCCACCTGGAATTCTACTCTTAACAACTGTTGTCCTTAGGTTGGGATATATTGCGGGGTGGGGGGGAATTATTTACATATTTCTGTGGGAGTTATTGCTTTTCTGGCATGAAGTCTTTGGTATTCTAGCATTAATGGCCTTTGCATTCAACTTAACTCCTTCTGCTACATATATTATAGAAATTGTACAGGACTTTCTGAAAGTGTGCCCAGTCTAATCACATGCAGCCTGAAAGCAGAGAACTTTTCCCAGCTAAGATCAGAGTCAGAGAGATGTTTCTACAGAAAAATGGTCAGATATGTGCATTATTTCTGACTTTGACTATAAAGAACAATGGCCAAAAGCCAAGGGATGTGGACAGCCTCTAGAAGGTGGAAAAGGCAAGCAAGTAAATTCTCCTCTAGAACATTGCCACAGGACTGGAAAAGATCAGTTTTCATTCCAGGCCCAGAGGACAGAAATGCCAAAAAGTGCTCAAACTATGGTACAACTGTGCTTGTTTCACATGCTAGTGAGGTAATGCTCAAAATCCTTCAACTAGGCTTCAGCAGTATGTGAACTGAGAACTTCCAGATGTTCAAGCTGGATTTAGAAAAGACAGAAGAACCAGAGTTCAAATGGCCAACATCATGAAGCATAGAAAAAGCAGAGGGATTCCAGAAAAGCAATCTACTTCTGCTTCAGTAGGTGAAAGCTTTTGATTGTGTGGATCACAACAAATGGGGGAAAATTCTTAAAGAGATGGGAGTAACAGACCACCTTACTCACCTCCTGAGAAACCTGCATGCAGGCCAAGAAGCAATGGAACTGGACATGGAACAAGGACTAGTTCCAAATTGGGAAAGGAGTATGTCAAGCCTCAATATTGTCACCCAGCTTATTTAACTTATATGCAAAGTACATCATGAGAAACGCTGGACTGGATGAAGCACAAGCTGGAATCAAGATTGCTGGGAGAAATATCAACAACCTCAAATATGCAGATGACACCACTCTAATGGTACAAAGTGAAGAGGAACTAAATAGCCTCTTGATGAAAGTGAAAGAGGAGAGTGAAAAAGTTGGCTTGAAACTCAGCATTCAAAAAACTAATCATGGCATCTTGTCCCATCACTTCATCACAAATAGATGGGGGAAAAGTGGAAGCAATGAAAGATTTTATTGGGCTCCAAAATTACTGCAGATGGTATCTGCAGCCTGAAATTAAAAGATGCTTGCCCCTTGGAAGGAAAACTATAACAAACCTAAACAGAATATTAAACAGCAGAGACATCACTTTACTGACAAAGGTCCATCTAGTCAAAGCTATGGTTTTTCCAGTAGTCATGTATTGGTGTGAGAATTGGACCATAAAGAAGGTTGAGCACTGAAGAACTGATACTTTCGAATTATGGTGCTAGAGAAGACTCTTGAGAGTCCTTTGGATAGTAAGGGGATCAAACCAGTCAATCCTAAAGGGAGTCAACCCTGAATATTCATTGGAAGGACTGATGCTGAATCTGATGCTGAAGCTGATACAAAGTCTTTTCCAATCTGACTCACTGGAAAAGATCCTGATGCTGGAAAGGACTGAGGGGAGAAGGAGAAGGAGGAGAGAAAGAATGAGATGGTTGGATGGCATCATCGACAAAATGGTCATGAGTTTGAGCAAACTCTGAGACATAGTAAAGGACAGGGAAGTCTGGTGTGCTGCAATTCGTGGGTTCACAAAGAGTCAGACACAACTTAGTGACTGAACAGCAACAATATTGGACTTTAGTCCGGTGAGACCCTTCTCAAACCTGTAACATCTGTGACTGTAAGACATTAAGTTTACGTTGTTTTGAACCACTCATTGTGAGGTGATTTATATAAGAAGGACTTGGAAGCTGGTAAATATGGCCAGGTATCAGCCAGATGTTGAGGTATAGATTAGACAAATAATTTGGTGCTGCTCCTCTCTGACTATCTTCTTCTATATAGTTATGCATTTTTTCAAGTTCTATTCTGTGGTTTTTTAAGCCAGTAAGACCACACATTTTTCATTAACGTTTTAGATAACCCACATGGCAGAGACTGGTAACTAAGCTAAGAATGGCTTACTTTTGAATGTCTTCAAGTAGTTGCTATTTAAAATTTGTTCGGTGTTTATAGATGCTATCTAAGAGAGGACTGGTCTGTTAGAAGATTACTAGGCCATACAAAAAGTCAGACTACATTGCATTATCCATAAAATTGAATAAAAATATTTACTTATAAGAAGAAAATAAGAGAAAATAGCAAAAGTTTAGTAACTCATTTTGTAGGGCTTTCATTGTTCACATAGGTATAATTTCATATTATGAAGAATATAAAAAAATAGTTTGCATGCATGCTAAGTTGCTTCAGTCAGGTTTGACTCTTTTGCAACACCATGGACTGTGTCCCACCAGGCTCCTCTGTCCATGGGCTACTTCAGGAAAGGACACTAGAGTAGGTTCCTAAGCCTTCCTCCAGGTGATCTGCCCTGCCCAAGGATCAAACCGGTGTCTCTCAGGATCAAACCTGGCAGGCAGGTTCTTTACCACTAGCCGCACCTGCGAAGCCCGTAGTTTGATTAACCAAGTCTTATTATTGGCCAATTGCATATTTTTTTTTAACTTAGAGTGATAATATCACTTCTAGGAATATTTCAATAAAACAAAGGACAGAGTAGGAAAGTGGGGGATAAGTTTCTTGAAATGCATGCTCAGTCTTGTCTAACTCTTTGTGATTCCCTGGACTGTAACCCCCCAGGCTTTTCTGTCCATGGCATTTCCCACACAATAATACTGGGGTGGGTTGCCATTCCCTTTTCCAGGGGATCTTCCTGACAAGGGACTGAGCTCATGTCTCCTGTATCTCCTGCATTGGCAAGTGGATTCTTATCACTGAGCCACCTAGGAAGCCTAAATTCCTTGGAGTACATTTCCCAAGTAACACTTTATTGGTGAAATACATGACTGACTGTATAGTTCATATAACACATAGTAAAATTGCCATTCTAAAATACAGAGGCAAGTTACTATCAACATATAAGTATATCCATTCTCTCATCACAACACTAAATTATATGTGATTTATTTTTATTATTTTAATTGGTGAATAATGATATCTTTACTTGACTGGTATGGCTTTGAGCTGTCCAGCGCCCCATTGTTCTGGTAATAGTCAGATGTTCTGCAGAATCAATCACCTACTCTTTCCACATGGTTTGGGTGCACAGACCTAACATTGGCTCTTACCTAAACATTATGCATTGAACTTAAGACTAAAAGTGACTGCAATTGATTCGTCCTGATGGGTGAATACTGGTAAGATTGTGCTTTAATCTGGACATCCAAATCTCCAGAGCTGCCTCATACTGTCTTTCCTGAGCCTGTGTCAGTAGCTTTTTTGTTTGAATATATGAATGTTTTCTTTAATATACAAATAATGATCCTTTATTTACCTAAATTTGTCAGTAGCTTTCTATTGTTTGAAAGAAAATTATCTAATTTTATACAGAGATTTACGTATGAATGTAGGGTTTCCCTAGTGGCTCATTGATAAAGACTGTCTGCAATGTAGGAGTTGCAAGAGACGTAGATTCGATACCTGGGTTGGTAAGATTCTCTGGAGAAGGGCATTGCAACCTACTCCAGTATTCTTGCCTGGAGAATCCCATGGATGGAGTAGCCTGGCAGGCTATGATCCCCAGGGTCGCAGACTTGGACACTGCTGAAGTGACTTAGCATACATGCACGCATATATGTGGTACATGTTTATTTATTTATTTAAAATTGCTAATGAGGATATCAATTTACTTTTTACTTTAAGCTTATCATACTCAATTCAACTAGCTATTTTGTACACCTAGTGTGACACAACATTCTATTAACTGTTTGGAGGCAAAAATATTATATGATATAAATTCTGAGTCAGGAAACTTACAAAATGTTTGCATAATCAGGTATGCAAATATCTAACAGTAACAAATACATTCCAACTAAACATTTCTTTTTCTGATTTTTAAATATAAATGAATTTAGCTAATATATGTGGATACATTTTTTACATTTGAATAATGGCAATTCTCTGTTATGTTTCTAACATATTTTCATTTTCTTGCTTTCCTTTTAATATTTATTTTCATTATGTTTTAGTGTATGTATTTTGTGCTAGAATGTTTTAATATATAACCATCCTTCTTCTGATTGAATAAAAACACTGCATGGATCTTCATTTACCTGCTATAAAATAATTCTTGACTGACTTTTAAATATAATATTTATGTATTCAATTAGATTATGACATGAGGTATGAGGTCTATTTCACACTGTATCTCTTCTTACATTTAATTGTACTAATTAATCTCATCACCACACTATTCTCAAAAGTTTTTAATGACCCCTCATTAATTTATACTTTTGATTTAAACTCCTCTGCCAAAGGGCATTCAAAATATGTCTCCATATACATTTTAGGATTATTATTTTTTTATTCCTTTGAAAAATGCCGTTAGGATTTTGATAGTGATAACATTAAATCTATAGATGGCTTTGCATAGTATGGTCATTTTAACAATATCAATTCTTCTGATCCATCAACACAGGATATCTTAAAATTTGTTTGTGACTTCTTAAATTTCTTTCATCTGAGTTTTGTAGTTTCTGCTGTTTAATTTTTCATTTCTTCAGTTAAATTATTCTTAACTAATTTATTATTTTTGATTCTATTATAAATGGGATCATTTTCCTTATTTCCTTTTCAGATATTTCCTTATTAATGTATGAAAACACAACTGATATCTGTAAGTTGATTTTATATCTTGCAATTTCACTGAATTCATTGATTAGTCCCAATTATTTCCTCGCTGAATTTTTCAAATTTTCTATATGTATACGATCATATCATTTGCAAATAATGACAATTTCTTCTCTTCTGACTTGGATGCCTGTTATTTCTTTGTCTTGCCTAATTGCTTTAATTAGGTCTTCCAGTATCATGTTATATAAAGATTGTGAGAGTGAACACTCATGTATTATTCCTGATCTTAGAGAAAAACTTTTTACTTTTCATCATTGAGTATGATTTTAGCTCTTAAATATGGGTTTTATTATGTTTAGAAATATTCCTTTTATATATAATTTGTTGAGAATTTTTATTATGAACTGATTTGTATTTTATCAAATGCTCTTTCTGTATTTATTGAGATGATTATATTATTTTTATGATTTATTCATATTATTAATTCTATCTTATTTATTCTATTACTGTGCTATTATATCACCAAGAAAGCATATTAAAAAGCAGAGACATTACTTTGCCAACAAAGGTCCATCTAGTAAAAGCTATGACTTTTCCAGTAGTCATGTATGGATTTAAGAGTTGGGCTATAAAGAAGGCTGAGCACTGAAGAACCAATGCTTTGGAACTGTGGTGCTGGAGAAGACTCTTGAGAGTCCCTTGGACTGCAAGGAGATCCAACCAGTCCATCTTAAGGGAAATCAGTCCTGAATATTCATTGGAAGGACTGATGCTGAAGTTGAAGCTCCGATACTTCAGCTACCTGGAGAGTCCCTTGGACTGCAAGGAGATCCAACCAGTCCATCCTAAGGGAAATCAGTCCTGAATATTCATTGGAAGGACTGATGCTGAAGTTGAAGCTCCGATACTTCAGCTACCTGATGTGAAAAGCAGACTCACTGGAAAAGAGTCAGCTGGGATGCTGGGAAAGATTGAAGGCAGAGAAGGAGCCGACAGAGGATGAGATGGTTGGATGGCATCATGGACTCAATGGACATGAGTTTAAGTAAACTCTGAGAGTTGGTGATGGACAGGGAGGCCTGGCATGCTGCAGTCCATGGGGTCGCAGTCAGACATGACTGAGTGACTGAACTAAACTGTATCACATTTATTGATATGGTATGCTGAACCATCCTTGCATCCCAGAGATAAATCACACTTTGTCATGGTGTATGAAGCTTTAAATATGTTCTTGAACTTATATCTGCTCTAATCTTTGTTATTCCCTCTCCTGCTCACTTTGGACTTAGTTTATACTTCTTTTTCTAGTTATGTATGGGATAAGATTAGGGTTTTTTTTAAGATCTATTTTCTTAATAAATGCATAATAAGGATACTCTTGTATGCTGTTCTTGGGAATGTAAACTAGTTCACCTACTCTGAAAACAATGTAGATGTTCCTCCCAAAATTAACAATACAAGTGCCTTATGATCCAGCAATCCCACTTCTGGGTACATATCCAAAGAAAATGAAACCAGGATATTGAAAAGTTAAATGTTTTCTCTTGTTTCTTGCAGCATTATTCACAATATCAAAGCTATGAATATCACCTATGTGTCTTCTAGGGATGAATAAATAAGAACGATGTGGCGCAATAGGATATAATAAGCCATGAGAAAAAGGAAATCCTACCATTTACAACTACATAGGTGGGTCTTGAGGGCATTATGCTTAGTGAGATAAATCAGACAGAGAAAGACAAATATTGTATGTTATCACTTATATGTGAAATATAAAACGGTTGAACTTGCAAAAACAGAGAGTAATGGTAATCACCAGACCTAGGAGATGGGAGAACTGGGGATATTTAAAAAGTGCAACTGGAAGATGAAAAAGTTATAGATATTTAATACACAGTATCATGATTAAAATCATTAATATTTTAGTATGTACTTCAGAGTTGCTAAGAGACTAGACCATAAATATTTTCACCTCAAAAAATAAATGATTATTGATACAGTAGAGGTATTAACTAAAGTTATGGTGATAATCATATCACAATATATAAATGAACCGAATCTACATGTTGTATATCTTAAACATACAGTGTTACATGTAAATTATATCTCATTAAATATAAAATAAACAACAAAAAAAACCATTTCCTCAAATTATCATTCTGACATTTTCTCCCAGTGATACTATTGCACATATCTGAGCCACTGTTAAAATTTAACTGATCCATCACTGTTTTATTTTCTAAGGAATATGAACAAAAATAGTTTTGAAAGTTCTAGAACTACTGATACTTTTTAACCAGGATACAGATATTCTTCAAATATTTTTGTGAGCTGTCTTACAGACTTTGTTATAGTAGGTGATCAACAAATATCAAGAATATTTTTGAAAAGCTGAGGGACTGCTCCTTACAACACTTTAAGAAGTAGCCCCACATCCCTGTATTCTGCCAGTATTGAGAATAATGTCATAGAAATGATCTAATATGTGCAATACACAATAGCAATGGAAATATTCCCTCCCTGAGCAGGAAACTGAGGCGTTTTGCAAGTAAATAAACCCCAATCTACAGCAACATTTCACTAGGTTCACATCTAGAAGAGTCCAGATTCTCTTTTAAAGTGAGAAGCGTTTATATATTAACGTAAAAGAGCATCCTAACTGCTGATGGTGACTGCAGCCATGAAATTTAAAGACCCTTGTTCCTTGAAAGAAAAACTATGACAAGTCTAGATGGATGGTATCACTGACTCAATGGACATGAGTTTGAACTAGTGCTAGGAGATGGTGAAGGACAGGGAAGCCAGCATCCTGTAGTCCATTGGGTTACAAAGAGTCAGACACAACTGAAATGACTTAGCACAAATGGAAGTAGAAAGATTATGTCATCTATGCTCTACTTAGAACAGATGTAATGTTCAGTCTCCAAATTCTGTGCAAATAGCATATATGGTCCCAGCTTCAAAAATGGTATATGATGAGTCAAAGCACAGTTTCCCTTTCCTGGATTCATTTCAATACTGCAAAAAAATAGGCAAAGAGAATTTTGAAGCATTGATCAGAAACTCCCAGGTACAAAGTCTGGGATGTATGCAGACTGTTGCGAAGGCCTGAGCCACTTCATTCAGACACTATGTCTATGCCATGTGCCAGCTGTGCTATAGGAGTTGGAAGACAGGTTCACCTAATATACCTCCATGTTTCCCTTTCTCTGATTGAAGTTCTGAACAGTGACTAGGGACGTCTGTGTTCTCCAGAAAAATTGGTCACAAGGTGACATACTGGAACCTGAGTGAACAATGTCATGGAACACAGCAGGACCCTGATGCCGGAGTTCAAATATATCAGAAAAACATACAGATATAAGTATTTACAACCAGAAAACCACCACTCAAGTGAGAGAACACATTAAACTCATTTTAGAGATACCAACTCTCAAAAAGGTTTAATGCATATAGATCCTTTCTGAATACGTTACTGGAAGATAAGCATATAATAAGGGAGTAAATCAAGAGAGAGAGAAGGATAGAATTTATAAAATAGTAAATCTTTGCCAGAAGTCTAGTGAATAAATATCCTAGGGCCCAGTGTGATATAGATTAATTAAAATGTTCTTGATCACCATTATCATTAATCATTAGCATGTAATGACAGATATTTGCTGTCCACTTACGATACTGAAGACACTGTTTTACATGTGTTGGCTCATTAAATCTTTTTTGGGTGTTAGCTCTAAAAGATCTTGTAGATCTTCACAGAACAGTTCAACTTCAGCTTCTTCAGCATTATTGGTTGGGCCATAGGCTTGGATTACCATGATATTGAATGGTTTGCCTTGGAAATGAACAGAGATCATTCTGTCTTTTTTGATATTGCATCCAAATACTGCATTTCGGACTCTTTTGTTGACTATGATGGCTACTCCATTTCTTCTAAGGGATTCCTGCCCACAGCAGTAGATATAATGGTCATCTGGATTAAATTCACCCATTCCAGTCCATCTTAGTTTGCTGATTCCTAGAATGTTGACGTTCACTCTTGCCATCTCCTGTTTGACCACTTTCAATTTGCCTTGAATCATGGACCTAATATTCCAGGTTCCTATGCAATATTGCTCTTTATAGCATCGGACCTTGCTTCTATCAGCAGTCACATCCACAACTGGGTATTGTTTTTGCTTTGGCTCCATCCATCCCTGCATTCTTTCTGGAGTTATTTCTCCACTGATCTCCAGTAGCATATTGGGCACCTACTGACCTGGGAAGTTCATCTTTTAGTATCCTATCTCTTTGCCTTTTTATACTGTTCATGGGGTTCTCAAGGCAAGAACACTGAAGTGGTTTGCCATTCCCTTCTCCAGTGGACCACATTTTATCACACCTCTCCACCATGACCCTTCTTGGTGGCCACTCCTGACCTCGGGTGTGGGGTAGCGCCTCTCAGGCATGCTTCTGGGTTTCTCTTACCTTGGACACGGGGCCTCTCTTCATGGCTGCTCCAGCAAAGCACAGCTGCCGCCCCTGACCCCGGCCCAGGGTAGCTCCTCTTGGCAGCACTCAGTGCACTGTCACAGCCGCCATGCTCAGTTGGACTGTGAAGAAAGCTGAGCACCAAAGAACTGATGCTTTTGAATTGTGGTGTTGGAGAAGACTCCTGAGAGTCCCTTGGACTGCAAGGAGATCCAATCAGTTCATCCTAAAGATCAGTCCTGGGTGTTCATTGGAAGGACTGATGTTGAAGCTGAAACTCCAATAATTTGGCCACCTCATGCGAAGAGTTGACTCATTGGAAAAGACCCTGATGCTGGGAAGGACTGGGGGCAGGAGGAGAAGGGGATGACAGAGGATGAGATGGTTGGGTGGCATCACCGATTCAATGGACCTGGATTTGGGTGGACTCTGGGAGTTGGTGATGGACAGGGAAGCCTGGCGTGGTGCAGTTCACTGGGTCGCAAAGAGTCGGACACGGCTGGGCAACTGAACTGAACTGAACTCATTAAATGCACACACCTTCCTATAAATATTGTTGAAAGTAAGGAGTTTGCCTTAGAAAACAACCAGTAGTTGGGTGAGCCAGGCCACCAATCCAGGCAGTCTGATTCCAGAAACCACACTCTTAGTAGCTCTGCTCCAGGCCCCTTCATCAGTATCATCAAGGAGCTGGCATATCATTTAAATACATCATAAATCACCTGGGTAAATAACTAATCCCAAGAAAAAGAAACAATAAATAAAATTAACGTATCTGAATTGGGATTAAAACTGAATACAGTGTAACTCTGATTTGGCTAATCAGGAAAAAATAGTCATTATCTTAAAATAATTTGCTTGTCTAAACTACACAAACAACTTATCCATGAGGGGGCAGATTTTTTTTTTCTTTTCTTCTCTTTTCAGGATAAAGTCTCCTATAGCACACTTATTTCTCCAGGGTTTAAAGTTTCAACATTATGCAGCTTTCAGGCTTGATCTGTAGGACTGCATTATGGAGGTTTTTTTATCCTCAATGACTAAATTAACTCATTTGTGTGTTTTCCAGAAGAGACCTATCATATGATTTTTTTAATGATAAATTTATGTAGTGTATATAATAAAAACATTGCCTATAAATTAAACAGTTTTTTCCCTGGAGTCAATAAAAAGCTGTAGCTAATATGACATGTGAGTTTTATTTTTGGTGCTTTATTTTAATTTAAAGTTATTATCATGAAGGAAACAGTTAATTTTTTATCATTTATTTATAATCTAAGTTATTTACCAAATAAAGTGGTCTTATGCAAATTTTCAAAATATGTCATTGGTACTAAATGAGAATGAGTAGCTAAGGAAATTGGGACAAGGATAAAAGTGAAAGTAGAAAAAATGTTTTAAATCTATCACACAAGTATTTGTATAAGTCAGGACTCTTAATTGTTGATCACAGAAATACAGCTCAAGTTGAGCTAATCATGAGTTAAGAACACTGGAGTAGGTCAGAGATTAAAGACAACATCTTGATCTTGCCCATCAAGATAAGGGCAACTCTAAAATCCTCAGCTAAGAGATCATGGGACAGAAACACTTTAAGGATTGTCTTGTCACTTATAGTTGTTTCTTTTTTTATTGATTTTTTTTTCCTACTGAAATAGTTTTTTTGCACATGTTAGCAGAATGGCTTTACCTGGCCAAGGGTTTGCATTCTCAAAAATCCACAACCAGAAAGCAAAGCAGGTAAGCTAAATTAAAATAAAATTAGAGAAGACTGGTGTTCAACTTGGGTCATATACCCAATCATAAAACCATAAGTGTGACTGTAGGGGTAAAATACTAAAGCTGGCTACTTTGGGTCAGATGGTTTGGCAACTTCTTTTGGGCATTTCCTATCCCTGAATCTAATCCCCTTGGTCACGTTTGGTTTCCTCTGATAGCAGTAGACAATGCCATGCAAGTTTAGACTTATTCTGAAACTATCCCTCCTTGAGCTAAATCCAGATTTTTTCCAGCTTTCATTCCCAGGACCCTCCATGAAGTCACAGGAGCCGTACACATAGGAAGCCTCATGAGATATGTGAGTCAATGTCCCAGGGAACTGCCCTCCATCAACAGAAAAGTACGCCGATGTGTCAGTGCTCTAGCCATTATCAGTTAATTCTTAGAAGCCCTAGTTTCCCATAGAGGTAACCAGATTAACAGCACCCCTTTATGTAGATCTTTCCTTGATTCTTGCCAGTCTTGTACTCTGGCTTCATGATTATCTCCCAAACAAACTAGCCTTACCTAACCCTTACCTCAGACTCTGTTTTCAAGGGAACACAAACTAAGATGTCCATCACTTGATCAACTGTTGTATCCAGGATATTAGTTTTCTCTTGGTTCTTCTAGTTATAACCATAACTGAAAAAAAATACTTCTTATTCCCCTTTATTCAACAACTGTAAGCTTGAATGTGGTTTCCATGTCTTCTCTTTTTATATTCATTGCCTGAATGATTTCATTGTGGTCTTATGTCATTAAAAATCATTTGTATTTGGGAATTCTTGCTTGTACTTCAGACTTCTGAATGCTTATTTGAAATCACTTGGCAGTCTAGTAGGCATCTCAAATTTAGCAAATCCAAAGCAAAACTCTCAGTACCTTTCCTGAACCTGCCTTTTCCACAGTACCCCCCATCTCAATACATGGCAATTACATTTTCCCAATGGTTCAGGTTCCAAAACTAATGTGATCCTTGAGATATTTTTCTTTTTTGAGACATCTTTCTTTCTTTTAAATTCCAGTAATGAGTCAACAAAATTTCAAAATTTTACTCAAGATTCAACCATATCTTGCTGTCTTTATTTCTAGCAGCCTGAATAATTTCAGTAGTATCCTAGATGATCTCCATTCTTCACCCTTGTTGTCCGAAAATCTATTTTCTACATAGTGCTGAGAATGATCCTTAGAAATATCAATCAAATGTAACATTTTACTATTCACCTTTCAAGAATTTACCAAACTATTCAGAGGAAAAGCCAGTACTCATGGTGGCCTATTAAAATATTCATAACCTGATTATTTTTCTTCTATTCCTGTCCCTACTCCACTTCATTCTAGCAACACTGACCTCCTAGCTTTCCTTGAATAAGTCAAGTCTATTCCCCCAGATATCTACATAGTTCAAACCTTCACTTCTTATATAGGTTCATCAAGTCACAAAATCAGAGAAGACTTTTGAGAACATCATGTGCAACAAACTTCCATATTCCTTTAACCTCTTTAGCAAATGTCATTGCACTTATTATTACTTGACATATATATTTGTTTGTCTACTGGCTTTCTTCTGTCTCCAAAATGTAAGCTTTATGAAGGGAAGAGATATTCTGCTTTGTTTATTTCTGTAGCTGCAAGACCTCCAAGAGGGCTTGACAGGTAGGAGGCTCACACCCTCTATTTATTGAATGAATGAGAGGAGGTGGATGAAAGAAGATGACAGCTAACAGTTCAGTGTGTATCATTGAATTAATGTGCTACTAGAGAGGAGAGGAGATTCTTTCAAATGGAATCTGGTATGAGTGATTTGGGTAATTAAAAGAAACAGGATGAGCAGGGCAGGACAGTGCCCTGCTCTGGTGTATATTATAATTTTTACTGTTACTAGAATTATAAGTGTAACTAAGTTTTTTAACATGACTAAGGGACACACACACACAATATACAATGTTGATACAAAAAAGTAAATAAGAGCCTTATGAAAAGCACAGTTAATTTTGGGTTGACAATGGACAAAATGTTTTTCTCTGAGATCAAATAAAAGGATTATATAGTATAATTACAGTAAACAGCAATAATATTTATGATAGTATATACATCAAGAATGCAATGTTTCCATGTGATTTAAATTTTGATAGATTTTTAAAAATAAATGTGTCCTTTATAATTCCTCAGAATTAAAAATTGATCATTGATAGGAAGACTTTAGGGAGAAAACCTAGTGGCTAATGACAACTGAATATACTGTAGAAACTATTAAAACTTTCAAAAACTGTAATTTAAAAATAAATCTTCTTTTATAATATCTTCACATTCTTTACATCAAAATGCTGCAATCAACCCATTGGATCATTATGAAAACTGGATTAAAATCCATCCATCTTTTTTTATTACAATTGAGCAGTATTTCTCAAATCAAGCAAAATTTAATAAATCTTTGTAGGACTTAATAAAAGAACAGAAGATTTATATATCTAATAAAAATTTCATTCAGTTCCAATGGTTTTATTTAATTTGTTTCCATATGTCTTCTTATCACCTATTAGACATCACTTTGTTTCTCAAAATTCAGAGGATAAAAATCGCTCCTAAAATAATTTTTATACTATTTCATATGTTTGTTTTTTTAAAGGTGGTTTCAAGTAGTTTGAACAATCAAAAATCATCTGATGAAAGTCTTCTTGGTTGCTGCACTTCAGGCCAATTTTGTGATTTTAATAGTCTTTTCTCCATAATTCACAAAGGGGTTTCTCTAAAGAGTTTCAGAGAATGAAGAAAGGATTATATTTAAGCATTTTAAAATGTGTTTTAAATTAATTTTTGTAGCTAAAAAGTGGAACTCAAGCCTTAGTCCTTTTTGTTTTTAGAGGCAAGGAGGCTTCTTTATGATGAATATTTCAGAGTGTCAGATTATGTTGTAATACTTCTTTTCTAAAGGAGAAATAAGTGTAGTTCTCATTTAACAACTCTTTTGAGTATTTATAGCTCATTGATTAAGAATTAGAACCAATTAAAACAGAATCTATAAAGTTAACTCTTTGTAGGCATAACTGGAATGTGCTTACTCTGAATATAAGCTTATGAGGATTTGAATAATGGGGATTGCTTCATGAAGATAATATTAGATGATAGTGATAATATAAATTTATCTCAATGAAGTATGCATTTACATTAAGTACCAGAAGAGAGGTTTAAAAGTAGATAAGGCACACAAATGAGAAGTCAGTTCTGGCGTAAGCTTTCCTGAGTCACTTAGGTATGTACACTTATTAAGAGCTCTGCAACAATTACCTCAGCACCACTTTGGAAAACCTTTTTTCTAGTCCCTTTTTCCATCTAACTGGTTATTTGATCTTGAGCAAAATATTTGATATTTTAGGAGCCTCATTTTTCTTTCTTATAAAATACCAAGAACTTCCACCAAGATTGTTCAGGTAATGCATATGATGTTTTCCTACTAGTACTTAATCTCTAAAATATTATATTAATTGTAAAGTATTGTCAGTACAAATGCTTTCCATATATTCCATGCTTAAATGATCATTTTGGTCTCTCTCCCCTATTGCAATAGCCTTGAATAAAGTCTTTCTTACCTATTCAACCTTGCCCAATGGAAACTTTGCTCTAAGAAGCCTAAGTATGTACTGTGGGGAAAAAATAAAGCAGGGTCTAGGGTACTAGTGCTGTGAGTAGTACTGTTGGGAAGGGTGGACCTTTGTAACTGTAAACAGCAATGGCCCTACATGGCCACAGCTAATAACATAGGGCATCATTTACCGTTTTAAGGATTTCTTCTTTTATCCCAATATAGAGAAAAGGGGAGCCATTTTAAGGAGGATTTTGAGCAGGAGCAGGTGATGGTCTAACACATTTTTAAAGGGTCATTGCTATTGAAAAATAAACATTCAGAGACAAAGGAAGAAGCAAGGATATTAGTTAGATGCTTATTGCAATCATTTAGGAAAGAGAGAAAGAGAAGGTGAGGGAGAGAGAGAGAGGTGTTTTTGAACAAGAGTAGAAGTAATTGGATTTGGATGTATTTTAAATATATTTTTTTAGATAGAGTCAATAGCATTTTAACACTGGGGTATGAGAATAAGATAAAAGTCAAGGATAGATTGAAGTATTGTTGTTTTATTTAGTTCTTTTTGTTGTTTAGTTGGTTTTGATGTTTTATTTTTGAGTATTTTGTGAAAGCTAATGGGGATAGGGATATGCTTTAGGGAAAACAATCTTTCCCTTTCAGTTATTACAAGGATCTTCAAGCATAGGAAGATTGAAATCCACATTCAACTGAGGAAAGGCTGGGCTGCTTCAGTGGGAAAGGGAGGGTCAGGGAAGCTTAGCAGTTCAGGGTTATCATTTCTATCCTAGCACAACTATATATTACTATTCCAAGTCTTATGATTCCATTACTCCTAATCATTGCCCCAATATTCACAAAAGAAGTGTACCATTTCATTTCTGCAAACTGTACCTTAAAATACAGGTCTGATTTTTAGCTATACATTTATTATGGCTACAAAAAGATAGAAATTAACATTTTCATAGAATTCTTCCAGTTCTTTGACATAATATTAACAGTTTAAACCCCTGAGTTTCTTGTTTTCTTTTTAAAAAACTCTCTAATGTAGTTAGTGGCAGCCATCACACCTCACACTCCTTACCATCAGAATTCCTACCATAATAGTTGAGTTCTGGGTCCACTTGCTTTCTCAAAGACTTGATTCTAATAGATATTCTATCCAAATTACTTGTGGTGATAATTCATGTGATGACACTGCATGGAAGAGATTACTAGAATCCTATTTTCCTTTGGCAAAGAGCTCAGCCAAAACTGAACTTTGTTTTAAGATCAAAGACAGAAGCAAATCAATATTACCCCTGGAAGACTCTTCCTACCACAAATCATAGTAGTTAAGGCCAAGTTAAGAAATACTAGGTATCTCAGAAATAGGATATTCCATGTACAGAATTTGTTGCAGAGTGTTAGCAGGCTGAAAGAGCAAAAGGGATTCTGAATTCATAGAGAGAACTGCATGAAACATCTACCACCACAAGGACACAACAGAATCTGTTTGACCAGAACCTGGAACTCAGGGGACCTGCAGGGATGGTGCTTGGCCCTTTAGGGAAAACCGGGCAGCTGATGCTCAGACATTGGAGAAGAGATGTGACCCATCAGATGTTCACTGGGAGGCTGTGTCAGACTCTGGGAGAAGAGGGATGAGGAAGGCTGTATTCTGATTAACAAAGAGGTACAATGAAAGCAAAGACTGCTATAAGCTGGCTGATGAAATTATTCTGATGGGGACTTAAAAACAGGAAGGGGTGTCTTCCTTAGAAGTACTGCCATCATTCCACTTTCCAGTCTCCTTTGTGAACCTTCCACTGGTAGAACCTAAGGAAGCATGTGTATACTTTCGGCCTTCTTTTGGTGTAAAAGTTCAAGAAACGTGCGTTACAGAGCTCTTGTTTCAGCATCACAAAGCAGAGGATAGAATATCTTGGAGCAGAAAAACAATAGGTAAATTACCAGCACTCACATACTAACTCATTTTACCAATACAACATGACAGCAGGCTATCATGATCTCTTTTCATAGATAAGGAAACTAACGCAAAGGGAAATTAAGATCCCTAACTCAAGTTTACACAGCTGGTAAATACAGTGTTGATATTTGATACTGAGCATTATATATTGGAATGGAAATACTAAGATAATGTTAAAATGCATACAATTTTTGGCTCATGGTAGAAAACTATTTGGTTTAGTTGGATGTTTTATATCAACATCAGTATCCTTGTTTTGACAATGTTACTATCGTTATATGAGATATTATATTGGGGAAGTTAATTAGAAGAAATATGAGAGCTCTGTATTATTTTTATAATTTCTTAGAAGTATTAAACTTTCAAATAAGAGGTTATTTTTAAAATGTAACTCAAATTCTTAAACAGGGGTTTAAAATGGATTCGAAATTTGCTGTTCAGTGGTTTCTCTGGTGGCTGAGTTGGTAAAGGATCCACCTGCAATGCAGGAGACCAGGGCTCAAACCCTGGGTTGGGAAGATACTCTGGAGAAGGAAATGGCAACCCACTCCAGGATTCTTGCCTGGGAAATCCCATGGACAGAGGAGCCTGGTGGGTCACAGTCCAAGGTATCACAAGAGTCTGACACGACTTAGCAACTAAACTTCCACCACTGTATGAGATTACATTAAATAAGTATGTATAGGTGAAAAATTGTAATGCTAAAATGATTAAGCCCCTGGGTGAAAACACAATAGTAGTTACCCATGAACATTTAATATTCAAAACCCAGTTTTAAGTTTTTACCAAAATTTATAAATATTACAACAATCCTGACTCTTATTGCTATCCCATTTCATTGATGAATAATCTGAGATTCAAAATGTTTTCTAGCTGGCAAACTTCAAAGCCAAAACCTATTCCATTTCCATTGACTTTCATAGAATTTTAATGTGCTTTGATTGAAAAGGTCATCCTGTCTAGCTCACCACTCAGCAACATTGCCAAATGTGACTTTCTGTACTATTTCACCTTTCTCATCTGGAAAACAGAAGTTAAACATTATACAACATTCACCTTGTTCCTTGTAATGAATTTATGTGTTATACTTGACTTGCAGATTAATAACTGGAATGAGCCAAAAATGAACAGTTGCTTAACAAGCCTGGGATCTCAGAAGTTCTTGGAGCATGTCTTTGTAGACTCTCCTCTCCCATAACTATAAATAAATAAAAACTTTAGGAGAAATATATACCTTCTGCTCAGTAGTATAATTTTTATGCTTAAGTATCTGTCAAAATGTCTTCATAAAGAATGCCATTTTAATTGACCTATAATCAATTATGTGATTAAACTGCTCATCTGACAAATTAACTATCACTAGCATCATATACATATTTGCTTAACAAATATATTACATTGTCTCCCTTGTTATGTGTAGAGATACAACCTTATTTACAGGTTATCTAAAATGTCAAGTGGTAATTTAGTGTCAAAGCAAATTATTTATATGATAACACTGAATTTAGGGCTTAATTTTTTCAGGTGATTTTTCCCAATGACCAAAAAGTTCATCTATTAAAACAAAATTAAATTCCATATAAATCAATTTCTTTTCCAACATTTTCATCACTGATGGTTGACTTTCAAAGGATAAAGTGAATTCCATCTGAAAATTTATAGTTAGTGTCTCCTACTTATGAGATTTAATTTCAAAATTACAAGGGAGGGGGATTCTCTAAGATTTTATTATCACTCAGCTGAAAATGGTAAAGAACCCACCTGCCAGTGCAGAAGACATAAGAGACATGGGTTTGATCCTTGGGTTGGGAAGGAGGGCATGGAAACCCACTCCAGGATTCTTGCCTGGAGAATCTCCATAGACAGAGGAGCCTGGTGGACTATAGCCCATAGGGTCACAAAGAATCAGACAGGACTGAAGCAGCTTAGCACACGTGTATGCATGTACTAGGTAATACTTCATGGCAGTATGCTCAGAAATGTGTGACATACTCACTCATCATACCCATTGAATAATTTATGCTAGATAATATTTGCATATTTGATAATATGATACCTATTACATATCTGTAATGGTTGCTGAGGTTTCCAGGAGTGATTGATATATGATGGTACTTACCTGGCAGGAGAGATACTGTGATCACGATGGGCGAGGCTCACCCATTGCACTGCAGATGTGTTGACCTCTACGATTTCCCCAAATGCGGGAAACTCGACTGCATAATTTGTGGTAGCGGGAGACTGAGTGTGCGCTTTTTTTTTTTTTTTTCCGGGGGTTGGGGGTCGAAGAGGGGCTTCCCTTGTAGTTCCGTCAGTAAAAAATCTGCCTACAGTGCAGGAGACCGGGGTTCGATCCGTGTATGCTTGCCTGGAAAATCTCATGGACAGAGGAGCCTGGTGGGCTGCAGTCCATAGAGTCAGAGAGTCGGGCACCACTGAGCGACTAACACTTAAGAGACATAATGTCCCTTCAGAGAATCATAATTAGTACTTGCTCAATAATTCACAGTTGGAGGCAAGGAAGCCAAAGTTTAGCAAAGATGAATGGTAGCATTAAGCTAAAGAAAAGAAACATTATGAGATATTGTGTGTAAGGAGGGTATTTAAATATGAAAAATACTTGAGCTTGTTCTTATGCCAAAGTCAAGTTGGAGTAGAGAGTTTGAAGACACAGGGAGGAGGAGTGGATAAGACATTAGACAAACCTGAATATGACTTTGGTACTTACTCACCTAACTTTCATAAGCTTTAGTTTCTTTTTCTTTAAAGTGGGAATATTAATTTCACCTCCACATGGGATTCTTCTGAGTATTAATTGAGATACGGTATGTAAAGTACTTAGGGCTTCCCTTCTAGCTGAACTGTAAAGAATCCACCTTCAGTGCAGGAGAAGTGGGATTTTTCCCTGGGTCAGGAAGATCCCCTGGAGGAGGAAATGGCCACCCACTCTAGCATTCTTGCTGGGGAATTCCCATGGAACAGAGGGGCCGGGAGGGTTACAGTCCATGGGGTTGCAAAGAATCAGATATGACTGAGTGACTGATGCATGTAAAGTACTTAGCATAATATGTATTCAATAAATTACTAGTCTGTGCAATACTTTCTTTACTGGTAAAGAGGTTAAGACCACAGACTCTGGACTCAGTCTGTCTGGATCAAATTCCTGGTCTTCCACTTACTAGCTTTACAACCTTTGGGAAAATTGCTTAAACTTTCTATCCTTAATTTTCTTGTCTATAAGCAACCTATCTAATTTATTTAATTTATATCTGAGGGTTCAATAAATTAATGCATGTGAATTACTTGAAAGAGTTTGTTACGTGTTAAGGAAGAATAGGATTTTGTCATTTTTATTTTTTCACTACTACTACTGCTGCTGCTACCAGCAGCATCATGAGAATCAAGTTCGTGAAGAGAATAATTGTATCTATCTTCCCATCTTTCACATCTCTCACATCTCTCAACCCACTGCTATACAGCGTTAGCATCTCTCATGCCACACTTTCTTGTTCAGTGTTAGGATTATTTTTTTATCCTCCATTTGTAAAACCCGGTGGCCTCTTTTCAGTTTTTATATAAGTTATGTGACACTTCTCCTCCTTATTAATTCCTTCATCCCTTTTTATAATCCCACTCCTGGTTTTCTTTACATTCCTGACTTTCCCTCCTACATTGTAACATCTGAGTTCTACACTCACTTTCTTTCCTATGTACAATATTCTTAATAGTCAAGAACTATTTTATTTGTCTTTTCTTTGTCTTCACTCTGAACATTATTACCGGGCAATCCCATCAATGCTTGAGGCCTCATCATCAAACATACAAATAAATACTACCAGTCCACATTTCTCTCTTTCTGCTCCCACCATAAATGTTAGAACCTCAGAGATGCCTTTTCATATTTTCCAGATGAATTGGGCCTCATGATTCTACAATTTATAATTATTTTTTAAAACTGTAGTTCTTTTCTCAAATTATATGGTCACTGTCATATCTTTACCACTACCATGTTAGGTATACAGAGTTTCAAGTCCATTCAATTCACCAGTGTGTCACAGTGTTTTTTAACATTCTAGGCACATTTCTGACATTCAATTATGTTTGTTAACTGATTGTTGAACAGAACCTTGACTTCCATAACTGAATATCTACAACCATTTGCAAACAGCAACCTGAATGTACCAAAGACCTGAAATGCATAAATCCAGATCAAATATTATATACCTTTTTTGATCTTTATATGCTCCTATTACATATTGCTTATGTAAGTATTGGTGCAATAAATTCCCTTTGCAACTTCTCCAGAAATTCTCTTGAGAGTATAACCTAAATAATAATTTTAGAGTACACCTAATTCCCTATTGGGTGAATAAGTGATTGCTGCTGGTGATTTTTACTTAATGTGTAGCTTGATGCATTGAAATAATTTCCCTTTACTATGAGTAATTCTTTTATAAACATTAATATATTACTCATAGAAAGGAATAACAATATATATTTAACATATTTTTGAGTGTATGTCAAGGAACTATACAAAAGGAGATTCATATATTTTGACAAACATGATAATTTAAAAAGTGAAATTTCTGTTTGGAGCAGTATTGTGAGCTCTTATACCTCCCTGGATTCTCTGCTAAGGTCATGGCTCATTCCTAGGTCATCTATCTGAAAGATAAGGTTCCAAGTCATCTATCAGTAGAACTAGGGCTTCAAATTCTGAAACATTTGCTGTGAACTGAATTGTTCCAATTGTTCCTCATTTTTCTTTACAGCCTTGAAATATGCCCCAAATAGGGGTTGAATAAAAAAATTCCATTGTCTCATTTGAAATATCTCTGTGCTGTCCATCCTTTGCTATAGAATTTGCTTTAACATTACTCTTATAAACGTTTATAATTTTACTTACTCCAACTCTGTAGCTTTTATTAAAGACATATCCTTTCCTAAGAGTCCATATAGCTCTTTCAAAGAGAAAATTCATTTTTATCATCATTGTCATTTTTGACAAAAGGTAAAGGGGTCTCCTTTGAATTATTCTCTGGTATGCATTCAAAATATGTAAAATATATACTTCCCCTGTCATGAAAGAGTAATGTGCTAGTTTCAATAAAGGAATTATTCCTAGTACAGCCAGGAATTTCAATACTCCAAGCCATATGTGAGGAAAAAATCAGCAATGTTGATCATTCATTCAATCTTCCAATGGGAAATTCAGTTCATTTAAAATATATATTATTTACATTGTAGTTACAAAACATTTTCTTGCACCAAAATAATTGAACAAACATCAAACTGAGAAAAGGTATTTAATCACAATGACAGTTACTTTTAGAAACATAAAACAGAAGGAGCATAAAATAAATAAAATCTTCAGTTTTTTGGAAGATAAGTTTTTCTGAGTCACAAAATTCAAACAACACATTCTCACCAAAGTGATGTGAATTTAGAAATTAGACTGTGAGTGTCATAGTAAGAAATGATTTTGTATAATTTCCATAGTTTTTCATTTAGTCTTGGTTGCTTTGATTTTAAAATGTATATATTGATTTGGATGACTATATTTTATTTATTTCTTCATGATACTATGTGTACCTGATGTTTGTTGCTGTGTCACTTCAACTTGTTTTAGTCTGAAATGTGTTTTGATCTAGCTTAAAAAGAAATTCAGGTTAATTCATTTAGTATATATGTGTGCTCAGCACTCAGTCATGTCCAACTCTTTGCTAGCCCATGGATTGTAACCCACCAGGCTCCTCTGTCCATGGAATTTTCCAGGCAAAAATACTAGAGTGGGTTGCAATTTCCTCCTTCAGGAGATTTTCCCGACCCAGGAATCCAATCTGTCTCTTGCGTCTCCTGCGCTAACAGGCAGATTCTTTACCATTGCACCACCTGGGAAGCCCATAATGTTTCAAATTTTGATATTAGGAAGAGTTAAGCCTTAAAGTTTTCATATTTGCATTGATTGCTTTTAAATTTTCTCACAAAAACCTAGAGTTGTGTTCCTTCACTCAGCCTGGTCTCTCTCAGGATTCTCCTTCCTGCCAAGATCAGCATGCTTTCTGGATGCTATTAGTTTGCAAAGCTAAGGCATTTGGGATATACTGAAAAATAAAAATAGGTTTGAAGTTGTTCATATTCACCTGCTGTTCTCAAGATGAAAATACCCAGAAAAGCAATTTGAAACTGCATAAGACTTTTTTTTTAATTTAAGGAAATTATTAGGTTTAATGAAAGCATGTCAGTTCAATTTTGCACTAGAGGGGAGAACCAGTAAGCTTTAGATGATCATGTCTTGGTAGAAGCATGAAATCTTTGTTGTCTTTTATTTATTTCTATTTTTTACCCATCAGTCATGCATAAGCTTAATTAAAAGACAACACCATGAACAATGCCATTTTAATTTAACAAAATATCATTTCAATGTATTTTTAATCTGTCCTGAGACTTTACAAAACTTTTGTTGGTAGTTTATCTAAGAAGTACATCCCATTTCCAGTTCTTCTGTGAATACATGTCTCCCTCAGAGTGACATGGTATGTGATGAGGGGAGACGAAAATGTATAAAATGATTGGAGGGACACTTCCAAAACCAAACATAACAACCAGCCATCAGCAGTGCTTGAATTACCTATTATTAGAATTATTCTTGTTTCTAGTTGAATTTTATTTTTGATTGGCACTGGGAGTCCATGTAAAAGATGAACCTTCTCTTCAGCAAGTTCTGAGCCCAAATCCAGTTTCTGCTTCTTCTAAATTGTGTGTATTGGGCAAGAGACTTCTGTCAGAGGGTTGTCTAAATCAGTAAATTGGAGCATCTGGCACAGGTAGGTGCAGAAAAGATGTTCTTTCTGTTTCTTTTCTCACAGATGTTTGAATATGTACTGAACAGCTACTTTGAGGGGGGAAAGTAGTTCCCATGATCTCCTCTATTTGTATCTTAATAGTGATAGATTTTGCCAAACTCAGAAAACAAGCAGGAAAATGGGTCCGGAGGGTAGCTACTGAGGCGCTGGAGTGGTGGGATTACAGTGATTACAACAGACACCTCATCCACTTGGCGTTTCCCTCTAGCTGTTTGTGTCCTATTAAAACCACTCTTGCACGTGGACTTTGAACATATCATCCCAATGACTCCTACATGTCCATTCTTTTGCCTACATTTAAGATCAAACTGTAAGAGAAGCTTTTCCTAGTGAACGAAATGGATAATGGGGAATGTATCGTGACACTGTACATTGTCTAACTAGAAACTGTCATTCAGAATGAAGTCAGAAAGAGAAAAACAAATATATATTAATGCATATATGTAGAATCTAGGAAAATGGTATAGATGACCTTATTTGCAGGGCAGAAATAGAGACATAAATATCAAGAACAAATGTATGGACATCAAGGGGGGAAGAGGGTGTGGAATGAGTTAGGAGATTGGGATCAACATTTACACCATATTGATACTATATGTAAGATAGATAACTAATGAGAACATACTGTATAGTTCAGGGAACTCAGTGCTCTGGGGTGACCTGCCTGGGAAGGGAATCCAAAAAAGAGGGGGGTATATGTACACGTACAGCTGATTCACTTTGCTGTACAGTAGAAGCTAACACCGGAGGAGGTAATGGCAGCCCACTCTGGTACTCTTGCCTGAAGAATCCCATGGACGGAGGGGCCTGGTGGGCTGCAGTCCATGGGGTCGCTAAGAGTCGGACATGACAGAGCGACTTCACTTCCACTTTTCACTTTCATGCATTGGAGAAGGAAATGGCACCCCACTCCAGTGCTCTTGCCTGGAGAATCCCAGGGATGGGGGAGCCTGGTGGGCTGCCTTCTATGGGGTCGCATAGGGTTGGACAAGACTGAAGCGACTTCGCAGCAGCAGCAGAAACTAACACAACATTGTAAAGCACTATACTCCAATGAAAATTAATTTTAAAAAAGGAAGGAAAAAATAAAAATAAATGAAAGGTTTAAGCTTCATGTGTACAAATCTATCTTAAATTACTAGTCACAGGTCATGGAACCAAATATTTCTCTGGCTTTATCTTCCCTCAGTACTCTGCTGCATGTCTGCAGAAGCGCTCTTTTGAGAAGAAAGGAAAAAAAAATTGGCAAATGAAAAATGTATTTTTATTCACAAAATTATGGCTTTAACCCTCTCCTATTCCCTGCCTCTTTCTCTGCCCCTCTGTCCTTCCTCCCTTCTTCCCTTTCCTTTCCTGTGTCTGTGTCTATGTGTGTCTTTATGTCTGTATGTTCTTGTGTGTGTCACTCTGTACAAATTATAATCAACAAAGAGGAGCTAGAAAATGTTCTTGGCATAAAAACTGACAAGATTCTGCTGCTTATTTTTGAACAAAGAAACAAATGCCTTAAGTATACTCTTGTAATTCTGAATATCATTTTCTACTTTCAGGAGGAAAAAAAATACTCTTCAAGTTAATAACTTTGCCTTCTTTTGTACAAAATTGTAAACATTTAAAAAAGTACAATATAGTGCAAGAATATTGGGAATTACTCACTCCTTGAGTCTCCTTAATTGTCTCTCCAAAGAATTCACCATCTCACCTAAATTAAATGTAGAGATTAGAAAATATTACCTCTTTACATTGTAACATTTTGATTAGTTTACCCAGCACTATGCTGTATAAACTAGTGTTCTCCAAGAAAACAAGACCAAAAAAAAAACCTAGCCTCTGAAGCCTTCCTTCAAACAAAATCTTTAAAGAAACCAAATACAGAGAAGACATTAACAAAATATTCTCTGATTGAAAAAGGAGAGTATTTGGTAGTTTCACCCCCATGCTCTTGTACCTGTATTACTTGGAGTCATTTCTCCACCCTCAGAAGACCTCCAGGACTTCAAAGCACAGGCCAACATAAAGCAAACTCACTAATAAATAGGAAGCCTGCTTATCTTTATAGTTTTCTACACACATGAGAGAGTTTTGTCTTAGTCCTTCTCTTACACCAATGCCTAGCCTGGCTTTCAGGGGCTTCCCCAATGGTTCAGCATGGTAAAGAATCCACAGGCCATGCAGGAGACACATGATTCAGGAGACATGGGTTTGATCTCTGGGTCGGGAAGATTCCCTGGAGGAGGAAATGGCAGCCCACTCCAGTATTCTTTCCTGAAAAATCCCATGGACAAAGACGCCTGGAAGGCTACAGTCCACAGGGTTACAAAGAGTCAGACATGACTGATCAACTAAACACACACCTAGCATGGCTTCCAGGTTCTACATTCTAACAAGGCCAATGATAGCACTTCAGTAAAAGTGTCTTCTGCCTGCACTCAGGCTCCATGGCCTGAACCAGCTCCAGTTTTGGATTATTTTTATTCCAGCCATGCATAGGACACGGTTGTAATGGAGCTGTTTCTGTTGCGTGGCATGTTGTTTGTTGGCTCTGTGGTCATCGATATCTAGCTGTTGGGAGTTATTCTATTCAAGGTATTGCCCCATCTTGTTCTCCCTTTCTTGGCTAGATCTTGATGAGATACATATTTTTCAAACAGTACTATACTGCTTAACCACAGAAAAGCATTTTGTTTCATGCAGACGCCTCCATAAAAGGCATGAAATTAAAATGTAAGAAAATCCAACCCAAAACATATTGCAAATGTTTCTTCTCAATCATATACATTCCAAGCAAAAATACATGAAATCTTTAATTATTTCAGTTTGCCCATCAGTAGGCATGTATGGTTGGGTTGAGAAGTTCTCTAAGGTTTTTCAGATTTTATTCTGATTTCCAAGAGACAATAGTATTATGTCTCATATCATTGCATAATTTTAAGGGAATCCCAACACATCTCTAATTTTCTAAGCAAATGCCTATTAAAGTTTAAAATATATTCATCTCTTTTCAAGAAAATTCCTTTACTTACTATTTGAGTAAAGTTTATGTACAGTATATACAAATTATATTAAACTACTATGTGAGGTGTTCTCCCACAGGAACTTGAAATTATATTATTACTAGGAACCACACAACCATATTTAATACATGTAACTAAAATATTAAATTGAAATAATGTCTAAGAGTGAGGATTACATCTTTCAGCCAGTTAAACACATTGAGTCAATTTTTCTTTCTCTTACCTTATGTGTGTGTTTGTGCTAATTCACTCCAGTTGTATCCAACTCTTTGTGACCCTATAGACTGTAGTCTGCTAGGTTCCTCTGTCCATGGGATTCTCCAGGCAAGACTGCTGGAGTGGATTGCTATGCCCTCCTCCAGGGGATCTTCCCAACCAAGGAATCGAACCCGAATCTCTTATCCCTCCTGCACTGGCAGGCAGGTTCGTTACCACTAGTGCCACCTGGGAAGCCCCTTATTCCTTATACATATATTCAATCCTCAATCATTTTTTCATTCTCTAAAAGTCAATTCTTTCCATTTAAAAAATAATGTTGTTCTTATTATCTTTCGTTTGAACTCTTGTATCAACTTATTGTCAATCTCCTTCCACATATAATTTCTAATGCAAAACTATGACCACATGAATACCCTGAGTCAAAGATTTTCCTAGTTTTTAAATGGCCAACATAATAAAATACGTAACAGATAAGTCTAGTCCTGGTCACCTCCCCCTATTATGTCTGTGTAACTTCAATAAACTATTCACTAAAATTTATACAGGTAAGCACTACTTTATTCATTTAGATATTGACCGCTTAGGTCTTGGCTGTATATATTTAATTTGGGATGCTCTTTCTTTCATCTTCCAACACCACAAATTTAACCCACCCTTTAAGATCTAGTTCACATTTAACTTCATGCTTTAAGAATTCCCTCATTAGGGCCTTCCCTGGTGGTCCGGTGGCTAAGACTCCATGCTCCCAATGCAAGGGCCTTGGGGTTCTTACCCTGGTCAGGGTACTGATCCTGTATGTTGCAATGAAGATCGAAGATCCCAAGTGCCACAACTAAGACCCTGTGCAGTCAAGTAAATAAATAAATATTTTTAAAAAGAACAATTTCCCTTCATATCTCAGCAGGAAATAATGACAACAAATTATTCTCTGTACTTTATTTGAAATATAGAATTTGTCAAATTATGTCATGTATTCCCTATCTTCATATATGTCTTAGTTCATCATAGTTAGCTATAAACTTCTGAAGCATAGAATACATGCTATATCTATGCTTATATCTTTGTTCAGCATAGTTCCTATTAGGCACTCATGGAGTGTTTGTTGAGTTGAATTATTTAATCACACATGAAGTATCCTAACTAGTACAGTACCTGTAATACTTTCTTTCCACCCATGTTAACTTCACTTAAAGATGACTTAGGTCTTTCACTGTACCTTAAAAAAATTTTTTGGGTATACTCACTGTTTTTCTCCCTGAACTCATTCACTCTAATGAACTCTCCTTCACACCTTTTACTTCAGGTACCTACCACCAAACCTCTTTTAACTTGTTTGCATTTTCCTCTTAGTCCCAAAATTTCCATGGGAACTTTATCTTTTATTCAAAAACCTCTCTTTGGTCCTTTTTTTTGCCATCCCTTTCTCATCCCTTCACACACACACACACACACACACACTCTACTATAGGATGTGAAAATTAAGATTAGCCTATTTCATTACTTCTCTTTGTGGCATTGTAAAGCAAAACCTCTCAGTTTTTCTCCTTACTAGATAGGGAAAAATCCTGTTCTTACCTACTGTACATTTCTTTATTCTGTATGTCTTCTTTATCTTCACAGAGAAGAACACTTGACTCCTGACACTTCTAGTCACCAAATGTGTGTAAATGTTCTCCCATACCAACAAGTAATTCTTGGACACCTGTGTGTATGCTACAATTTAACTCAGTTCTGATACTGTCTACTGAGAGAGAGCATAAGATTCCACATGCTGAAGACTCAATCCCATAACTGCCCCCTCAACACACATGCACACACGCACACACACATGCACACACGCACACACATACACATACAAACGCACTTATTTCAGACGCCAGTTACAAGCCCAAGTTATGACCTGTGCTTTTGACCAACAGGCCATGAATCAGAGGTTCCTTCAACTCTTTTCTCAGGCTTGATTAATTTGTTAGCACAGCTCATAGAACTCGAGGGAACACTTATGTTTGTGCACACGCGTGCTAAGTCACAGGCTTCCCTGATGGCTCAGCTGGTAAAGAATCCACCTGCAATGCAGGAGACCCCTGTTGGCTTCCTGGGTCAGGAAGCTCTGCTGGAAAAGGGATAGGCTTCCCACTCCAGTATGCTTGAGCTTCCCTGGTGGCTCAGCTAGTAAAGAATCTGTCTGCAATGAAGGAGGCCTATGTTCAATCCCTGGGTTGGGAAGATCCCCTGGAGAAGGGAAAGGCTACCCACTCCAGTATTCTGGCCTGGAGAATTCCATGGACTGTGTAGTCCATGGGGTAACAAAGAGTTGGATACAACTGAATGACTTTCACTTTCATGCTGAGTCACTTCAGTTGTGTCTGATTGTTTGAGACCCTGTGGACTGTAGCCCACTAGGCTCCTCTGTCCATGGGGATTCTTCAGACAAGAATACTGGAGTAGGTTGCCATGCCCTCCTCCAGGGGATCTTCCCAACCCAGGAATCGAACCTACTTCTTCTGTGTCTTCTACATTGCAGGCAGATTCTTTACTGCTGAGCCACCAGTGAAGCCCACACTTAGGTTTACCCATTTTTCAAAAGATATGATTTAGGATACAGATGAAGAGATACACACAGGAAACCTGGGGGGGGGGGTCCCCAGGACAGGAATATCTAACCCCATGGGATTTTCAGGTGTGTCACTCTCCCAGCATGGGAATGTGATCACTAACCTGGAAGCCCTCTAAACCCTGCTCCACTGGGATTTTATGGAGGTCTCCTCCCATGGGGGCTTTAGTTACTAAGTTGTGTCTGACTCTTTGCAACCCCAAGGACTGGAGCCCATCAGGCTCCTCTGGCCACCAGCGAAGCACCTTCCTCACATAGACATAGTCAATTATTAGTTCCACTGCCAGCCCCACTCTGTTCTTTGGAGAGTTTGTGATGGACTGAAAATTCTGAGCTTTAAATCATGACTTGGTCTTCCTGGTGATCAGCTCCCACCCAGGAGCCATTAGGCAGCTGACCCAAAGTCACCTCATTAGAATAAAAGATGTTCCTCGTGCTCTTACCATTTATGAATTTACAAAGGTTTAAGAACCCTGTGTCAGAGACAGGATCAAATATTAGAACAAGAGATGCTCCCTAGTGCTTTTATCCCTTAGGAATGTATAAGGATTCTAGGAGCTGTGTGCTTTAGGAAAGCCCATTATTTCATAGGTACTGACTAGCCTGTTTTTCTGGCTATACATTTAACATATAAAACATATGTTCTTAATGACTAGTAGTAAGATTTAGGAGAAACATGTACTGATTATTAATTTAACTTAGAAAGAAAGCAAGAAATGAAAGTAAATTCCAAGAAAAACAAAGAAGTTTGACTAGAATAGAAGTAATCCAAAGAAAGTGTTGTTCCATATTCAATCACCAAGCGTTACTCTTTTTTCCCCCCAAATTTTTTTGTATTGAAATCCTTATCTATTTTGCTCTATTTTGGTCTCTGTGATTTTTAATATTTCTTTGCTTGGTTAAAGGCAGACTTTACTTTTTCTTTTCAGGATGTAAATATTTCTCAAAAACAAACAAATAAATAAAACATAAGGAAAAGCACACTGAAATTTCTTCAAGTGAAAATTTGAAGAGTATCAATTCTACTTAAACTGATGCTTTGCATCCTTCTTTATCTGGTTCATTCCTAGGAAAAAGAAAAAGAGAGAGGTTATAAATAAAGTGTACAGCAAAGAGATCAGCTAACTGAAGAACAAATTCCCAAGATTATGTACAAGGTGAGTTTTTGGACATTAAACAACTTCAAAAGTAATTTTGATAGTCTCCATGCCAAGAGAAAGGACATTTTGCATTACATGTCATTTTTATCACTCTTACTTCTACTCCTAGAGCGGTCAAGACTATTAGATGGATGTATTTATGAATGTGTAAGAGGACATTGCCATATGGTTTCATTGAGCCATGTAAATGACTAGAGGATATTTTCAGCAGTAATTATGTCTTGATTGAAAATGTGTGGCCTAAACTTGAAAAGCAGTGTGTGAACAAAAGAGACATAAAAACTGCAGGATAAAATTAGGATAGGAATTTGTGGAGCTTAAGGTTGGCAGGTAAATGAAAAAGTAGAGAAAGCAGAAGATGTAACTGGCAGGCAACAAGTCCAAAAGTCAAGGCATTGAGGCAAATCATAACTGACCAAGAAACATTTTAAAAAGTGGAGAAATAGAGGGAGACGTAAAGACAAATACATAGAAAGATCATTGCTTAATCAGGACAAATTTGAAGCCACATTTAAAACAGAGGGTAACTAAGTGGAATGGAGTGAAAAATGAAAAAAAAAAAGACTAAAAAGCAAAGCCAGGAAGCATTAAGTCAAAGCAAAAGTTTATTGCATCATTGAAATGTGAGGAGACAAAGATAGATGCACAAAGGTGGGATAAAAATGATATCCAGTGGAAAATAAAAGAAAATACAATGAGAGAGGGCAAGGGTGGGATAATATGGGAGAACGGCATTGAAACATGTAAATTATTATATGTGAAATCAGTCACCAGCCCAGGTTTGATGCTTGATACAGGGTGCTCAGGGCTGGTGCACCGAGATGACCCAGAGGGATGGAATCGGGAGGCAGGTGGGAGGTGGGTTCTGGAAGGGGAACACATGTATACCCATGGCAGATTCATGTCAATGTATGGCAAAACCAACATGATAATGTAAAGAAAATAATAAAATAACAAATAAAAATAAATAAACAAATTAATTAATTAAACTATAATTTAATTATAAACTAAAATTTATAATTAAAAAAAGAAAATACAAATTATTTCCACTTGTAGTAAGATGGTACAGAAAACAAATATGGATTAGCTATGCAGTTCAACAAATAAAGTGAGGAATACCACTTTTATTAACCAATTTTGATGTTCAGGAAAATCTGAAAAGGCAAAGATAAAAGCAACAGGTATTAGAACAGTAAAGAAACAGAAAGAAAACAAATATAACTCCTGGTTAGTTTTTATTACATGGGAACAAGAGCAATTAAATGAAAACAATTCCACATAGGTAGGGAAATAGGAATGTATAATGGTAGAACCAGAAGATGACCGAACTTTGAAACCTCATGACTAGAAACAAATATTTAGGAAATTGTTGCCTTTCAGGAAATACTTGTATAATTGTGTTCAATAAAGGAGATTTTCAATAAATATCATCTCAGAAAAGCAAGGCAAAAGCAGCGATCTCAGAATATGAAAGGGGATTATGACTCTGAGGATGGGAAAGTAGAGAAAAGCCCAATGGAATAGCAAATATTTAATAGAGAAAAGCACCTAAAGAGGAGAACAAGGAACTTAAACAGCTGAGATAGGCATTTTGAAAATGAATGCAATAGTATAATACAATAAGTATTATGTACTTATTGTGCAGTCCAAAGACAAAGTATATATAAGGTACACATAATTTGGTTACAGCTGGTTTATAATGTCTCATCTCAATAACTCCATGAGTGGCAGAAATCTGAAAATGCTATTCTTTTGGGATATTTTAATGAGGCATAGTAAAGTAAAGAGATTGAGGTTTACAATCACATCTGATTTGACCCTGCCACACAGATTTGAGATGAGGGTGGATGGCACAGCACATATAAGTGGAAAGAAAAACAAGAGGATGTGGCATAGAAAATAATAATTAGGCACATGGAAGCTCAGAGAGAAAGAGGGAAGATTAGACTTCAGTAGTCGGCAATTTTGTATCCCAGCCACTAAGTATTGGCTAAAATCTTCCATTGAAATTCTGCCCTGCACCACTTTCTTCATTGCAAGCAAAGCCATTCATCAGTTCTTTCATGCTGGTTCAATTAGATCCTATAGTGCTTGGAGGCAATGTAGCATCAGCTCCGGTGAAGAATTTCAATTTCGTAAACAGGCCTGTAAATATGCTACTGTGGATAAATTGGCCATCAGGGTGAAAGAGAGTAGCAAACGAAAATGTGTGATTACAGCTAGTTTTAGTGTGCTAGAAAGCTGCTGAGCCATTACTGGGAGCAAGACAATGTTTTTTCCCTCCTCTGCTTATCTAGCGGTTTTGCTCTTTCCATATTAGCTATCTCTAGGCAAATACTCTGTCTGATTGATATTTCTTACTTAATTACTTTCACAATAACCCTGATCTAGACTTTTTGAGAAAGAAAATCTTACCCCTCAAACCCACTTTTCACTATCTCATTCTTCTAGGGCTTGAAGTTTTAGGGTTGTGGGAATATATACTAGTTTTCTGTTTTTGTTTTTTGTTGTTTTTAGAGGTCAACACAATTTATTAACAACCAGCCAATTCCATTGTCCTTATATTCACTGTTCTATCATATTTTCCAAAGGCTTGAACTATTGTATGGTCCAAGACAGTTTCATCCAATGGAGCATTCTTCCAAGTCATCACCTCCTTTTCAGGGTAACAGTGAGTGACTGGGTCCCCAAACTCCATTTTTTCACCTTTTTTATCTGCCCATTTTTTAGAAATTATTTTTTGTTTTTTATTTTTTACAATGTTGTGTTGGTTTCTGCAATACAGATAAACTGCAAAATGAAGGCTGCTCACCTATTTTTGCCTTTATTCCCTTGTTTTCATGTATCAATAAGACTTGCACAATCTACTTTATACTGTGGAGGGAAAATATGACAAAATTTTTAGCTAAAATGCATTATAGACAGAAGTTGCAGCTGCCTTCAAAGCAACTGATATGTTAAAGGTGGTAATATGGTCTTAAAGGAAGAAAATTTTATTTTACTTTGTCAAAATCTCTTTATCATGCTAGTGATCACAACATTTGCAGAAATAACAGCTTTGGTATTAATAGAAAGAAAAACACACACACACACTTTTTTCATGATATTCCTGGTCAGTTCAGTTCAGTCACTCAGATGTGTCTGACTCTTTGAGACCCCATGGAGCAGAACGCCAGGCTTCCCTGTCCATCACCAACTCCTGGAGCTTACTCATACTCATGTCCATAGAGTCGCTGATGCTATCCAACCATCTCACCCTTGGCTGTCCCTTTCTCCTCCTGCTTTCAGTCTTTCCCAGCATCAGGATCTTTTCAATGAGTCAGTTCTTCGCATCAGGTGGCCAAAGGATTGGAGTTTCAGCTTTCGCATCTGTCCTTCCAATGAGTATTCAAGACTGATTTCCTTTAGGATTGACTGGTTGGATCTCCTTGCAATCCAAGGGACTCTCAAGAGTCTTCAACACCACAGTTCAAAAAATTCTCTGGTGCTCAGCTTTCTTTATAGTCCAACTCTCACATGCATAAATGACTACTGGAAAAACCATAGCTTTAACTAGATGGACCTTTGTTGGCAAAGTAATGTCTCTGCTTTTTAATATGCTGTCTAGGTTGGTCATAGCTTTTCTTCCAAGGAGCAAGTGTCTTTTAATTTCATGGCTTCAATCACCATCTGTAGTGATTTTGGAGTCCCCAAAAATAAAGTCTCTCACTGTTTCCATCATTTGCCCATCTATTTGCCATAAAGTGATGGGACTGGATGCTATGATCTTAGTTTTCTGAATACTGAGTTTTAAGCCAACTTCTTTACTCTCCTCTTTCACTTTCATAAAAAAGCTCTTTAATTCTTCTTCACTTTCTGCCGTAAGGGTGGTGTTATCTGCATATCTGAGGTATTTATATTTATCAAAGATAATGGAATTTGTTCTGTCAGAGGGACAGATGCAGGATTTTCCATGTTCAATAAGGTAACTAAGATGATAAAGCCTTTGGGTTTAAGACTTCAGAAACAGAAAAGTCCGTTAGAGGCAACTGTATAATTGCTTTGACATTGCTGCTGCTGTTGTTCAGTCAGCTAAGTCATGTCCTGCTCTTTGCAACCACATGGTCTGCAGCACACCAAGCTTCCCTGTCTGTCACTATCTCCAGGAGTCTACTCGAACTCATGTCCATTGACTCAGTCATTGATGCCATCCAACCATCTCATCCTCTGTCACCCCCTTCTCCTCCTGCCCTCAATCTTTCCCAGTATCAGGATCTTTTCCAATTAGTTGGCTCTTCACCTCATGTGGCCAACATACTGGAGCTTCATCATCAGTCATTCCAATGAATATACAGGGTTGATTCCTTTTAGGACTGACTGCTTTGATATGACTAACCACAAATACTGAACTTCAGATTTTCTCTTTCACAGATTTTTCCCAATATAAAATTCATGTGAAAGTGTATTTTGAGTTGAATAGTGTAAGTAAAAGCTGTAAACCAGAAGATCTCTATAAACATCTATAGGCTCTCACTAGTCAGGAATCTCTCCTGTTGCTACTTTATATAATATTAGAAATCACAGTCCTGCTCATCTTAAAATTTCATATGTTCATCTTGCATTATCCTTTCAATTGTATTTCAAGAAATGAGTAGAGAAAAGTCAACTCCACTGATACATTTCACTTAAAAGTAAATGTTTTTGGACAGAATTGGATTAATATTGCCCTTTAATCTAAAATCGGCCTGTTTAATCATGGGTTTCACTTTTTCAAAAGAAACATAATAGAAGTGTGTTTGGTTCACAGATTGATTTCTCAGAGAGGATTTGAAGCAACTTAGCTGAAAAATGAATAAATGTCTTTCTTTTTAACAAAAGAGGTATGCATGGAAATGCTTTAGAATAGCTCTTAAAATGGATGAAGAAGTAATTTTGAGGATACTAAATGGTAACAGGCTGAGATATGTTCCTTTCTTTCTAACAGTTAATCACTGTCTAGGATTTTAATATACTTCCTATATCTGCAAGTCTTTTACACAGAATGGAAGTAAATGTCTTTTCATTCTTTATACAGAATGGAAATAACTACATATATATTTTAATTAGGTCTATTTAAAAATATACTCAATTCAGATGAGAGGTTTTCACAGTCCAGCATTAGTGATGTTAAAAATACTTTATTACATTTTTGACAGGACCTTCTACGAGCATTCCAAAATTTATATATATTACATTCTTATAAATACTCATAATTCTTAGAGATTGCTGGACTAGTGACCTCATAAATTGCCACACCCCACAGTGCAGTGCAGTGGTAAAGTGATACACTTAGGTTTGGCACATTTGGATTAAATTCACAACTCTGCCACTCATTGACTATAAAAATGTTGATTTAATAATCAATGAAGAATTATTTAACAAAAAGTAGATATACTCTCTAAACCATGATTAATTTACTAATCCCCTAACCCTCAGTTAACCTCATTTGTAAATTTAGGAATAATATTAATGTTAATAAGTACCTTGTTGGATTTTGAGGAGCTTAAATAAGATGTGCAGTGCTGTGCTTACTCACTCAGTCGTGTCCAACTCTTTGCGACCCCATGGACTGTAGGCCACCAGGCTCCTCTATCTATAGGGATTCTCCAGGCAAGAATACTGGAGTGGGTTGTTAGGCTCTCCTCCAGGTGATCTTCCCAATCCAGGGACTGAACCCAGGTCTCCTGCATGGCAGGCAGTTTCTTTACTGTCTGAGCCCCAAGGGAAGCCCTTAAATAAGACATTACCTAAGCAGAGTAACTGTGCAACAAAAGTTAACTAACACTGTTACTACTACTAGCAATGATAACATATCATATCTATAAACCATTTGTTTAGCTTGCAATGTCTTTTATGATGAAGGTTTTTTCCCCCTATTTTTGTGATATTAGTGTGATCTCTATGAAGTGAAATACATTTTTAAGCAAATGGAAATTTCAAATAAATGTCCTGATAGTCTATTTCATAGGTTGGTTAACTACATACCATGAGCTGACTCTGACTTGTAGCCTGATCATATAAAGCAAGTTTTCTTTGATCCAATCATGCCCATTTGTTTTCACATTGTCTCTGGCTGCTTTCCTACTGCATGATAGTGTTGAGTAGTCATGTCAAAGACCATTTGGCCCACAAAGCTTAGAATGTTTACTATCTGGCTCTTTATAGAAAAGCTTGCCAACCTCTGGTCTATGTCATACTAAATATTTGGATTGTTAATTTTTAAGCCTAGTAATTTTATGGTAATTTCAGAATTTTCCTAAAGGTTTATTTTTGGAAGATTCTTCTTGTCTCCAGGGATGTCAGTGAGCCCAAATACAGTAGGCCCACAATGGAAATCTTGATATTTCTCCCTGATCCAGTACTTTCCATCTCTGCTAATAGTGCCAAGTTTCCCAGAGAAAATTTTGATTTATATCCTTTTCTCTTATCCCCACACTACCTAGTCCATCATTGTGTTTTATAGACTAGCTCCAAAATATCTCCCCACACTCTTTACTCCTCTTTCTTCCCCTTCCCCCATTCTACCCCAAGTCATCTCTGTATTTATTTGCTACTTTAATTGGAGAAGGCAATGGCACCCCACTCCAGTACTCTTGCCTGGAAAATCCCATGGATGGAGGAGCGTGGTGGGCTGCAGTCCGTGGGGTCGCTAAGAGTCGGACACGACTGAGTGACTTCACTTTCATGCACTGGAGAAGGAAAAGGCAACCCACTCCAGTGTTCTTGCCTGGAGAATCCCAGGCACGGGGGCGCCTGGTGGGCTGCCGTCTATGGGGTCGCACAGAGTCGGACACGACTGACTCGACTGAGCAGCAGCAGCAGCCACTATACTAAACGTGCATTTAATGGCTTAAAACAACTAAATTTCACCCGAGTTCTGGAGATCTGAAATCTAAAGTGGGTCTCACCAGGCTAAAATCCAGGTGTTGACAGCTGTATGCCTTTCTGGAATCTCTGGAGATAATCCATTTCTTGATCTTTCCCTTTGTTAGAGGTCCCCTTATTTCTACAAAGCAAGCAATGATCAGCTGAATCTTTTTCATGGACAAGCCTGCTCTCTAGTTCTTAGTCTCCTGCCTCCCTCTCTCTTACTGTGGACCATGCCAGCATCTGGATAATCCAGGGAACGTGCTAACCTTAAATTCGAATATTAGCAATATTATCCTATCTACAACTTTATTCTATCTTCTTCTTCTCATTTAACATAAAATAGGTGTTGTATTAATATGTCTTAAAACTTCCTAATCACGATGGTATGATCATTCACCTAGAGCTAGATATCCTGTAATGTGAAGTCAAGTGGGCCTTAGGAAGTATCACTATGAATAAACCTAGTGGAGGTGATGGAATTCCAGTTGAGCTATTTCAAATCCTGAAAGATGATGCTGTCAAAGTGCTGCACTCAATATGTCAGCAAATCTGGAAAACCAGCAGTGGCCAGTTTTCATTCCAATCCCAAAGAAAGGCAATGCCAAAGAATGTTCAAACTACCTCACAATGGAACAACAGACTGGTTCCAAATAGGAAAAGGACTACGTCAAGGCTGTATATTGTCACCCTGCTTATTCAGCTTATATGCAGAGTACATCATGAGAAATGACTGAGCACTGAACTGAGCCACTGAACTGAACTGAACGGGACTGGAAACTTCCTAAGAGGTAAATCTTATGTTGTATTCTTATTACAAAAAGATATAACAGTAAATAAAAGGGTGAGTGGAAACATTTGGAAGAGATAAGTAGTTATGTGGCCTACATTGTGAAGATAGTTTCTAGGAAGTAGCTGTGCTGTGTGCTGAGATGCTCAGTCGTGTCCGACTCTTTGTGACCCCATGGACTGTAGCCCACCAGGCTCCTCTGTCCATGGGGAATCTCCAGGCATGAATACTGGAGTGGGTTGCCATGCCCTCTTCCAGGGGATCTTTGGAATCAAACTGGAGTTTTCTGCACTGCAGGCTGATTCTTTACCAGCTGAACTACCAGGGAAGCCCTCCTGGAAGTATACTTGTCTCCAAATTCATTAAGTTGTATATATTAGTTGTATACAGTTTTTTTGAACATCAAAAGTTTTTGGTAAAATTTAAAAGGTTATACATAGACTTATCATATGACCCAGGAATTCTACTCCTAGATATATACCTAGAAGAAATAAAAATATATGTCTGCACAAACTTATATACAAATGTTCATTGCAGCATTTTTGTAACAGCCAGAAATGGAAACAACTCAAATGTCTACCAGCTAATAAATGAATAAACAAAATGTGGTATATCCTTACCATATAAAGGTATTCAGCAATTAAGAAAAATATGAAGTACTGATACATTCTGCAATATGCATTAACCTTGAAAACATGCTGTATGAAGAAACCAGACACAAAAAACCACACATTGCTTGATTTCAGTTATATAAAGTGTCTAAAATAGACTATATATATCTACATATATATGGAGAGAGAAAGTAGATTAATGCTTGCCTAGAATTGAGGGTTGGAGAGAAGTGGAAGTGATTGATAATGAGCATGAGATTTCTTTTTGAGGGTCATGAAAATACATAGCTGTTTGTGGTAACAGCGGCACAACAATAAGTATAGTAAAAGCCACTGGATTGAACTTTGAATCTGTGAATTGTATAGTGTGTGATTATATCTCAAGGTGTCATTAAAAGAAAGATTAAATTACAAATTAAATTTGTTATTTTACTCAGGGGAAAATATTTTCCATTTAGAGACATACAAAAAAAATAATACATTAAGTTGTATATAGTGAATTCTCAATAATTATCAGCTATTATCATATTATTTTTTTTTTCCAGTAGAACTAGTTCCCTAATTTTGTTTTCAAAGATACATTAGGGCCCAAGAGTAAGGGTAAGGGCAAGCGGATGATTGTGATGCAATAACTAATGATTATTTAGTTTTTATTATTTTATGATCATTGTATGAAGCACTGCAGTCTTCCCAGTAGTTGAATGTGGTTTTGAGAGCTGGACTTTAAAGAAGAGAATGCCAAAGAATTGATGACTTCAAACTGTGGTGCTGGAGGAAACTCCTGAGAGTCCCTTGGACAGCAAGGAGATCAAACCAGTCAATCTTAAGGGAAATCAAGCCTGAATACTCATTGGAATGACTGATGCTGAAGTTGTAGCTCCAGTATTTTGGTCATCTGATGCAAACAGCCGACTCACTGGAAAAGTCCCTGATGCAGGGAAAGATTGAGGGCAGAGGAAAAGAGGGCAGCAGAGGATGAGATGGCTGGATGGAATCACTGATGCAATGGACATCAACTTGGGCAAACTTTGGGAGATGGTGAGGGACAGGGAAGCTTGGCATGCCAAGAGTCGAACTCAACCGGGTGACTGAACAACAACAACACGAAGCACTTTACAGAGATTATCTCATTTTTAACTTGGCTCCAAATTTACGCGAGAAGAAACTCACATTTCAGGAACTTTCGCAACTACTCAGTTGTGGTGATGGGGGAAACAAAACACATCCAGATACCCACAGAAACTCATGAGCTCTGGGCATACAAGCTCAATTGACAGAAAGGAAAGGAGGATTGATTTTGAGTTGTTTAGATAACAAAGAAATAAAAATATATAAAATGTGAGGAAATGAACTTAGGCAGAAGAGTATTTTATATATATAGTGAGTGGGAAGTGGAACCCTCTCCTAAAGACACTCCAACCTTTTTCTTGGGTCCTGCCATAAGTCAAAAAAAAAAAATTAGCAAAAATGGTATTCTAAGACAATGATAACTATAATAAAATTCAAAAGTGGCCTATAACTGTTTAAACAAAAAGCTTTCCCTGAAATCAAATTAAAATGTGTTCATGTATAAAAAGGCTTTCAAATAATAATAAACAAGAACAGTCTTGAAAAAAACACTGAAATGCAGCAGGAGAGTATGTCACCATTTAAAAAATGCAAGCTTCAAAATGCCCAGAGTTCCAAATTTACACAACAATCACACAAAAATGGATATGGATTTCATGTCTACTTTTGAATACATCATTTGTCTTCATTAACAACTAACTAATACATCTATCATGTACTCATATTGATATCTGTGTAGGAGTCAAAGTTTTACCAATTTTGAAAAAGTAAAATTTATCTCAACACTGATATCACAATTAACCATACAAAACACCATTAGTGTATGTAAATCTACTTTTTTCTTGCTCAAAACATTTCTTCTCCTCCTCCACCTTCTCAACTTTGAAGCTGTGTGTGATGGTGTGTATGTGTTTGTTTGTGTATTTTGTGGAAGACAAAATTCATTAACAAGATGATTCTATTCAGGCTATTGCAATAGGGACAGCATTCTTTAATGAGAGACAATTCAGAAAAAAAGAAAGGAAGAAGACCTGGTATTTTATAGAGACAAGTAGACAGTGGAGTCTCATTGAGATTTTGTTTACACAAAGTAGTAGGCAAAACTGTATAATATAGTGACTATAGGTACAAACTTTGTCAGCAAGCTTGAAAGCAAAGCAAAGGAATTATAAAAATCAGAATGGAGTCCTTTTAAGGAAGAGGGAGGAAAGGGGATCTGTGGATGACAAACAGATTATTTCTAAGACATTGGCAATTTTTATTTCTTATTCTGCATGATGTTTTCTCTTTGTAATTAATCTTTAAATTCTGTTTATGTTTTTATTGTTGTTACTGTTTAGTTGCTAAGTTGGGTTTGACTCTTTTGCACTCACATGGACTGTGGCCCACCAGGCTCCTCTGCCCACAGGACTTCCCAGGCAAGATTACTGGAGTTGGTTGTCATTTCCTGCTCCAGGGAATCTTCCTGACCCAGGGATTAAAACCACATCTCCTGCATTGGCAGACAGATTCTTTACTGCTGAGCTACCAAGAAAGCCCATATATGTTTTTATAAATCCTCTATGAATTCATAAGTAACAAAAGTTAATTTCATTCTAAAACTATACTTTGTCAGTTGTTCTACCACTACATATTAAAACAATCCATCATTTCCTCAGTGATCTGTAATGCTACTTTTGTACTACATCAAGTATTTACATAACTGAAAGTAAATGCTAAATTCAGTTTGAAAATTTTATAGTAGATTAATATCTGGTATACCTGTAGAACTTCCTCAAATCAATAGACAATTGACTGTTAGCTCTTTAGGAAAATGACAAAAGATATAATCATTTCACAGAAGAGAAAAATAAGTATCTTCAAATAATGTGTATATTAATTTAATTAAAATCTTATAAACCCCAACCTTCAGTTTTTTAAGTCAATTTTTTTAAAGAAATTTTAGAGTCACAGAAAAACTGAACAGAGAGTATAGAGGTTTCTCACATAGCTACTGCCTTGATATGTATAGCATTGTGCATTATCAACATCCCCCACCAGAGGAGTACATTTATTATAATTGATGAATCTACATTGGCACTTCGTAATAACCCAAAGTCCATAGTTCTCATTGCCATTCACTCGAAATTATACATTCCCTTGGTATTATACATTCTCTAGGTTTAGACAAATTTATGATATGTACCCATCATTATAATATCACACAGAGTATTTTCATTGCCCTGAAACTTCACCTTGCTCTTCCTATTTATTCTTCCACCACCACCACCCTTCACTGACACTAACTCCAAACAAACCATGATCTTTTTAGTTTCTCAATAGTTTTGTGTTTCCAGAATATCATACATTTGGAATCATATACTTATGCAATTAAGTTTCCTCTATGTCTTTTCATGTTTTGAGAGCTCATTTCTTTTCAAGGAAGAATAATATTGCAATGTCTGGATATACTACAGTTTATTTATCCATTGACCTACTAAAGGACATCTTGGTTGCTTCCAAGTTTATGAATAAAGTTGTTATACATATCCACACCCAGGTTTTTGTGTGGACACAAGTTTTGCACTCCTTTGGGTAAATACCAAGGAGCATGATTGCTTTATCTTAGTTTAATTTTGTAAGACACCTCCAAACTGTGTTCCAAAGTGTCTGTACCATTTTTCATTCCCAATAGCAATGAATGAGAGCTTCTGTTGCTCCTCTTCCTAACCAGTACTTGGTGTCAGTGCCCTAGATTTTGGCCATTCTGATAAGTGTGAGTAATATCTTACTGTTGCTTTAATTTGCATTACTCTGATGACAAATGATATGGAATATTTTTTCATATGGTTATTTGGCATCAGTATGTCTTCCATAATATTTATTCTTGATAAAACTCTATGATGAGCAGAAAAGGACTTATTTATTCTGATATGATGTAATGATATATCTATTGAATCACATAGGAAATATAAAGCCAACGGTAAATGTTAAAATCAATTCATAAAATTAAGAGTAGAACAAAGCAGCTTGCTCTATTGGGTTAGAAGACTTGTCCAGCTTCTCAAATTCCTTTGACCTTCTTCTTTCCTCTTGGTTAATACCCCTCCATTTTCAGACTTAGACAAAATATATAATAAAGATACAAACACTAGCATAGGACATGGGATCTGACTTCCAGAGTAGCCACTAGATTAACATCAATCAGAAGTTCCATCAAGAGTGGGAATTGCTGGTAAAAAGTAAGGAACAGGAGAGGGCTAGATAAATTCTCCTCCCCTCTCTTCTGGAGAAGATTCCAGCATGTAGTCCCTGCTTCTCTGGAAGAGCCCCACATGCCACATCTAATGATCAATCTGCTACATTTCTTTGTGGCTCATTGTAACACATTGTATTTATCGTATTTTGTTGTTTTGCAACTTACCTTGCTTCACTTCCTTTTATTGGTCACTGTTACAATTGTAAGCTTGCTTGTACAGTAAGTTTCCCATAAATGAAAGAGTTCTGTTTTGACAGCACATTTGTAAGTTCAATTTGTTTGTAAGTCCAACAGAGTTAGTCGAGCTACTCTACTATCACAATTGGCTATATGGTACTCTAATGTAATAGGTTTAAAATACTTTTCACCCAAATAGTACATAAAAACAAATACAAAAATAAACATTTTAAATCTTACAGTACAGTACCTTGAAAAGTACAGTAGTACAGTACAATAGCTGGCATACAGGGGCTGGCATCAAGTCAACAAACAAGAGAGTTACTGACTGGAGGAGGAGGGAGATGTGGCAGGAGATGGTAGAGCCAAAAAATCATTAGCAGTAGGAGACAGAGAACAAGCTGAAATTTCACTCTTGCCTTACCTGATTGGACATGTAAGCACACATTCACGCGTTTGAAAGTTTGTAACTTGAAGGTTCATTTGTAGGGGACTTATTGTACCTCCCAAAAACAGTACTGAAACTGAGCAGGATCCCTTGGGCTTCCTGGGCATGGGAGGCTTTCTGTTCAGCCTCCAAGATCTTCCTTGAGTTCTAAAGGACAGGTTCAAACAGTTGCTAATCAGGGAAGGGAGGGGATGTAGAGACAAGGGAAGAGCAGCCAAGAAGCAATAGCACAATCTTGGGGCGGGGTCCTGATTCCCCCTCAGGTGATACACAGAGCAATATCTTTGAGGTCTTCCACAGAACCAAAACCTCCCACCAAAGGGAAGAAGTTAACTAGCTATCACCTTGCCTATTTAACTTATATGCAGAGGCTATCATGTGAAATGCTGGGCTGGATGAATCACAGGCTGGGATCAAGACTGCTGGGAGAAATATTAATATCAACAAACTCAGGTATGCAAATGATACCCCCTCTAATAGCAGAAAGTGAAGAGGAACTAAAGAGCCTCTAGGTGAGGGCGAAAGAGGAGAGTGAAAAGCTGGCTTGAAGCTCAACATTCAGAAAACTAAGATCATGGCATCCAGTCCCATCACCTCATGGCAAAAAGAAGGGGGAAAAGTGAAAGCAGTGACAGATTTTATTTTCCTTGGGCCCCAAAGTCACCTCAGACCATGACTGCTATGAAATTAAAAGATGCTTCCTCCTTGGAAGGAAAACTACTTTGCAGACAAAGGTCCACGTAGTTAATGCTATGGCTTTTCCAGTAGTCATTTAAGAGTCCCTGGGACTGCAAGGAGATCCTAAAGGAAACCGGTCAATCCTAAAGGAAATCAACCTTGAATATTCATTGAAAGGACTGATGCTGAAGATGAAGTTCCAATACTTTGGCCATCTGATGCAAAGAGCTGACTCATTGGAAAAGACTGTGATGCTGGGAAAGATGATTGAAAGCAAAAGGAGGAGGGTGTGACAGAGGATGAGATGGTTATACAGCATCACTGACTCAATGGACATGAATTTGAGCAAACTCCAAGAGACAGTGGAGGTCAGAGAAACCTGTCATGCTGCAGTCGGTGGGGTCGCAAAGTGTCAGACACGACTTATAGACTGAACAACAACAGCCACAACTACATGATGAAGCACTCTTCATTCCAGAGAAAGTCACAGTTTGCCCACCTGACACCAGATGATCTAGACTGAAGGAATGAGAGCCCTTCACACACCCTGATCCTTATCAATAACCTCACTCCTTGACTATAAAATTCCTCACAAACTACTCTGGCTTGGGACATACTGTTTTGCAGGCCTTAGCCAGCAGTGGTCCCCCTTTCCTGGAAAAACAATGAAGTTAGTCTTTCCTACTTCACCCAAAACTCTGTCTCTGAGACTTAATTTGAGGTCAGGGTACAGAGCCTGGATTCAGCTGCAAGCACATTGCTTGGAGCAAGAACCTCTTTCTACCAAAGTTTAAAGATAGGAATACATTCCAGAATCATGAACCTCATTTTGATCATTTATACCAACTCTGAGTTGATCAATTTCTATACTGATAACCAATCTAATACACTTTTATTTCTTATACCCTAGAATCTTACTCTTGATAATACCTCTATCGAGAGCTGAAATCCTGTGGCTTACTCCAATTCTCAGGAGCTGAAGTCCTGTGGCTTACTCCAATTCTCAGGAATTATATCATAATATCTACTGACAAATCTTTCTTGCACTGAGATTACTAAACCTCGTTGGTCTTGGAATCCCCATAGCCTTTCTCCATCAGCCTATAATGATGCCTAGAACTTTCTTGAAATTGTATCAATTCTATTGACCACTTACCAAGTGTTACTTGTCTCCATATTCTCTACCCTCTAAAAGTTCTACTCTCTGGAACTGGAACCCCATTCTAGTGACTGTATTTCCACATTTCACTATGTCTTGGTCTGCCCCATCCCACTATAGATACTTAGTATACTACACAGGTTCACTTAATAACTATTTGATAGAATAGCACACCCATCTTAACAGAATACTATCTACCTTTTAAAAAGATACTTCATATTTTCATGAATAATGCATTCATTTTTTGTTGGTAAAAACGAGCCTCATTATATTATTCAGACTGCATTTTGTTATAAGACTCCTCAAGGACATTATTGTAATCAGTTAGTGAGCTCAACCAGGTCTTCTACAAGTAAATTTTAATTCCTTCTTATTATAGGGTAAAATTTATCAGTATTGCAATTCTTATTTTCTGCTCAAGATTCAAAACATAATGCTTAATCTGATAAACATTACAAATATTTGGGCAAATGATTCATATGTAAAATTGTTTGTTCCAGAAGAAGTGATATTTTTCTTTCTTCCTTTTAGTTGATTGATATGTTACTAGATTGGCTGGAATATGATACTACTGAATTTGCTAGAGTACTGACTTACTGACGGTTTCCAATATATGTGTGTATGTTGTCATATATATTCACATACAGAGAGAGAGAGAGAGAATGTTTCCAAATCAGAATTTAGCATGAAGACTTATTGTAACTGTGTGTGGACGGGTTGCCTTGGTAAGGCTAAGGTTAAGTCCAAAATGAAAGAAAGTGTCTAGGCTAGAATCCTTTATGATCTTATGATTGGAGTCTATGTGTTTTTATGACTTTAATTCATACAGACCTTTATTACATTTTAATATACCTTTTAAAATGCATGATAATAAATAAAAATTATTTTTCTAACGTAATAATAATTTTTCATGGGTCATCAAATCTGTAAAAATGTATACCAATATGTTCCTGTAACTTATAAGTTGTAAATTGTATTTTTTTTACCTTTTACACTTCTTTAAAATAATTAATTTTTAATATTCCACTCAAATAATTGCTTGCATAATTACAGTTATATGTAAATGCTTCAAATAATATAGTAGCAAGAAGTAAAAGGTTAAAATATGGCAAAATTGCACAAGCTGCAATAGTTATTTCACAGAAATTTTAGGTGCCTTCAGTAGAAAATCAGAATTAACTTACAGGGAATACTGAGTATGAAGGCTATTAGACATCTTCACACTTGGATTCAAATATTTCATCATTATTGAGCTTACACAGAAAAAATAGGTGTAATGTATACTCTAAATATGAATTTTTAAAATAAACATCAAAAAGATTTTGAGGTTCTATAATTAGAAGTAAGTATATTAATATTTTAGATTTTACTTTGTTGTCAGGATAATTATATTAATAAGCATAGCTAATACACAGTGAACTCCTTTTAAGTTCTAATCATTTAATAATAAATGATGAGAATAAGCAGCACTTATTCTGAGCATACTATGTAGCAATAACTGTGCTACATGCATCCTCTCATAATTGTCACAATAATCTTCAGTCATGATTAGGATTGTTTTGAAGTTTAGACAACTTACTAAGCATCTGAGAACTTCAATAAACTGCTCAAGGTGAAAGAGTACATAGAGGACAGAACCAGAGTCCAAATAAAAGTCCAGATATTTCAAATGCTTTACTTTTTCAATAGCTTCACCAAACTAATTTTTGACATCTTCCTGATTTTAACAATCATTCCTATACCAGCTTGAGTTTGCTTAGGGTATACTAAGTGTAATATGGAATAAGAAATGTATTTTAGGAATTAAACTTTGCAGAATAATGAGAACAGCTGGGAAAATAATTCTGAAGGGGATAGCAGGGTGATCAGACAAGTCGCCAACCAGGGACCATAGCAAAGTCTACTGGATGCTACCGCCTCTCTCCTTGCAAGGGCCCTGAAATTATCCCAAGCCAGAAAGACAGGCAATTGGGAGGGAGAAATCTAAATGCAAAGTGAAGAGAAATATGGATAAACTTGATCCCATAGGCCAATGAAATTCATGAGGGTAAATGGAACTCCACAAGAACAATCTGTAATCCAAGTCTGTCAGTGTGTCAAATTCCAACAGTGTTACTAAACACAAGTCTGTGCCCTTCAGCACAACTGCACACATGCCTGGCCTGGGTCTCAAAGAAAGCAAAGAGACAAATCTAGCAGGGGCTATAAACTGAAGTGAGGACGTTGCTATCCATCAGTGAGGTGAGTTAGCATATTAAATACAACATTCATGAACTACAGAGGAGCCTGTGACTGCACCAACTTCGAGAGTATAATTGTTGTTGCTTTCCTGTTGCCTTCCAAATATCATGCACATTTCTTTGTGATCAAGCACCCTAGGAAGGAGGGAAACATATTTTCAACTTCTGTATAGTAAGATACCATAGTAAAAAGCCATTGCTTTGCACACAGTAATTTAGATCTAAATTTTGGAAGTGGGCAATGCAATTAAAAACTCTATAATATTTATGAAATCTGCATATATAAAGTAGGGTTAAGTTACATAGTATTTTTCAAGGTAAATACACCAGATTTTAAAATATCACAACATTTCCACTTAGTAGGAAGACTATACTTCCTTAAGTACATTATACTATGCACTTAAGTACATTTAAGTGTACTTCCAAGTAAAATATAATTAGTTTCTGCCTATAATCTTAACTTTAGTCACATTTCTAGGTTGCCTAGAAAATAAGAAATCTCAAGAGACCTAAAAATAGAAGCAAAACAGCAGAAAGTTGATATTGAAGCAGAAACCTGTGAATGGTCAGAGCATTCAAAGTGGAGGGGATATATTTTCCAGACTCACACAATAATATATAATTGTTACAGAACCTAAGTGTTTAGCAAAGTCAGAAAGCTTAGCCTGAGAACTCCACAGTCTTGATCGATCCCTCATGACAAAAGAAATTGGTTCCAGTATGAAAGTGTCCCAGGGAACAGAAAAAATCCACTCCAAATCCTTTCTGGTGGAAAAAATACTCAATGTAGACCTTGATAAGCCAGAGAATAACTTAAGCAAGATATATCCAACAATAACAAATAATGTTAAAAGAAAACAAGCCAATATTAAATAAGAATAAAAGTAAAAGCAACAAATAATAAATTTAGATCCTCTATGATCTCAGATACTGAGATTATTAATTATAAAATTAAAGCAATAATGTATAATAAGAATGAAGAAATACATATGGAATATAGAAAAGGAGTAGTGAAAATGTTGCTATTTTAAGAAAAAAAACTATAGCTTCTGAAATAAAAAATGCAATTCCAGAAATTAAAATCTTAACAGATTGGTTAAACAACAGTCTAAAGTAAGCTAAAGAAACAATAATGGACAGGAAAATAGTATATTCAAAATTATTCAAACTACATGCAAGGAAACAAAGAGAAGGAAACCTGAAAGAAATATCAGGAGGCATGGGGGATACAATAATTTCTAATACAAAATCTGAGTTCTAGAAAAAGAGAATAATGAAATTAGAAGAATAGTAATATCTGTAGAAATAGTAGATGAGAAATGTTCAGATCTGAAAAAAAGAGCAGAATCTCTACAATCAGAGATACATAAAAAGAGAAAGTAAAAAAAAAAAATAGATCGATGATAGATAGATGGATACAGAATAGCTAGGGCCCTGAGTCTGTGATAACCCATTACTAGGGACCATTAGCGAGTCACCAACATCCTCGTTCAATACCGTTTAGCCCTGAAAGCTCCAGCATCTGTGAGCTAGAGGTGGGCGAGAGACCAGTGCTGGGCAGAAGGACATTGCCTCCAATTTCATGATTCTTTCTTGGACATTGCATTCCATGAAGGTTCAGTGGAGGATGGCCTACAGGTATCCGATGGCTTCTAAATGCCACAGGAGTTAACTGCTTGCTCTCAATTTTTTATCTTTGTTTCAAGAGATTGAGAACACTTCCCAATTTGAAGTCAGTAGGAGTAGCCTGGGGTCAGCCTGGCCAGACTGTGGTACAATTCTGACCCTCTTGTGTTATAATTCCAAGCTCAGAAACCTGCCTCAGTAGAAAGCTTTTGCTTTTATTTGGTTTTTTCAATATTGTGTTGGGCACTCTTACCCTCTGGTTATTGTGAATGGAAACATTTCAGTCATATTTCCTTAGATACCATTTTTTTCCTTACACTCATTTGCTGCTGCAAGTTCTTTCTGCCTAATTACATTGCAACATGACCAGAGGCTCAGTGCCCCTACTGTCTGGGTCATATGCCACTTGATGTTTTCAGTGCTCTAAATAGAGCAACGAGGTGGTTTTTTTTTTAAATTATATATATATATATATGTATATATATATATATATATATATTCCTATATAATATACATATATATCTCACCACAATAATATAAAAGTCAGAATATTTTCTAAGCACTATAAAAGTTAGATTAAGGTAAAGTGAAAGTGAAGTTACTCAGTTGTGTCCGACTCTTTGTGACCCCATGTACTGCAGCCTTCCAGGCTCCTCCATCTATGGGATTTTCCAGGCAAAAGTACTGGAATGGGTTGCTATTTCTTTCTCCAGAGGATCTTCCCAACCCAGGGATCTAACCTGGGTCTCCCACATTGTAGTCAGATGCTTTACCATCTGAGCCACCTGGGAAGTCTAAGACTGGTGCAGGTTGCCATTTCCTTCTCCAGGGAATCTTCCTGACCCAGGGATTGAACCCAAGTCTCCTGTATCTCTTGCAGTGGCAGGCAGATTCTTTTACCACTGTGTCAGGTGGGAAGTCAAAATCTTCCCTAACACACATATACACACACATACAAACAAAAAACAACAGGTTCAAATGTTTAAAATTGAGTTCTAACAAACCTTCCAGGGAAAATTATTACAGTACTATAAGTCTCTTCTAAAATAGAAAAGAGGGAACAGTACATACTAACTCAATTTATGAGGCAAGAATATCTTTGAAATGAACATAAAATAATAGTGTAATATCAAACTTATTCAAGCTGAGTGTTTAAAAAATTGCAAAACCAAATTAGACTTATTCCATGAACAAATGGGTGGTTTATTGTGTAAAAAATATATTAACTCAAACCACGTCATTTAGATATTACTACAGGCAAACTTAAAGTCATCCAAACAGACGCACAAAGACATAAAAAAATATTCAACTTTCAGATTTGAAAGACTGAAGAGAGAAAAAAGAAAACAAATAAAAGAAGCTAATTTTGACCAAAACTGAAAATTTGCAAAATTTTTTTATCCTCTGGAAGAATATCTGTCACAAAGACAGGGAATATCATCCTTAAAAGTGGGAAGTTAGAGGTGATTTTTTAAAGTTCAGGATTAATGTAAGAATATTATTCACTGCTGCTGCTGCTGCTAAGTCGCTTCAGTCGTGTCCAACTCTGTGCGACCCCATAGACAGCAGCCCACCAGGCTCCCCAGTCCCTGGGATTCTCCAGGCAAGAACATTGGAGTGGGTTGTCATTTCCTTCTCCAATGTATGCATGCATGCTAACTCGAGTCAGTCATGTGCAACTCTGTGTGACCCTATGGTCAGCAGTCCATCATGGTCCTCTGTCCATGGAATTCTCTAGGCAAGCATACTGGAGTGGGTTGCCATTTCCTTCTCCATTCACTCCTACTATTTCTATTCAAATTATATAGAATCATCATATGTTTAAATCATATAGAAGCAACAGTAAGAATAAGAAATGTATTTCAAATATAAATATTTGAAAACAAATGGCAAAATTATTAATATTAGCAGGTGATTTGATGCCTATGCAAAATAGGCAAGAGAACCAACAGAAAGACTATTAAGAGTTAGGAAAAGAGCACACTTCAAATGTAATAAGTAAGATGATATTTTCAATACCAACAAAAAACCATAAGGCATCTATAAGAGCAAATCTAACAGAAGATGTATAAAACAATAATGGAGAAAATTATAAAGTATAGACTGAAAAACATTAAAGGAGACCTAATAAATTAGAGGTACAATTTGGAAAGAGGAAGACTCATTTTCATAGAGATGTCAATTCTCAGATTAGTCAAGAAAGTTACTATAAATTCAATAAAAACCTTATCAGGTACTGTTGAGTGTGATAATTTGACAAGCTGTTTATTATATTTATCTGGAAGGGGGAAGTTCCAAGAATAGCCCTGACATAATGAAGATAATGAGCTGCAAAAGCTTGTTTTGAAAGAGAAAATATTTGTTATAAAGTTATCATAATCATCTAGTCATATGGGGAAGAAAAGGATCTCTTGGTAAACTACAAACAACAAATTTTCACAGGTCAAAGACTAAATCTGAGTAGTAAAATTTAATCTTTGTAAATAAGTCAGAATACTAGATTTCAATATCAGGATAGATATAATTTCTTAAACAACACAGAAAAAAATGCTAGCAACTAAAGAAAAAAATCGAGAAATTCTACTACACTACAACTAAGAATATATGTAATGCAATCTATTATTTATTAGTTCTCTGTTATTGCATAACAGTTCAGCACAGGTTTTGGATCTTAAAACATACACCTTTGTGTTATCAGTTTCTGTGAGTCAGGAGTCTGAGCATAGCTTATCCTTAGTCTTCTGCAAAGTTGCAATCAAAGTGTTGGCTAGGGCTGAGTTATCACCTGGAGGCTGGACTTGGAAAGGGTCAACTTAGAGATTCATTCAGTTTGTTGACAGTTTATTTATCGGTAGCTCTAAGACTCCTAGCAGTTTGCTTTTTCGAAACCAGTAAGCAGAACCAGACTCCAGAACAAGTTTAGTAGGAAAATGGAAGTTTTCCTACCATAGCCTTATATGTAGTATCATAGTTCGAGGAGTGACATTCTATCACTTTGGTTATACTTTGTTAGTTAGAAATTTTAATAAGTCACAGATCCTACCCACACTCAAGGGGAAGAGATTATACATGGGCATGAAATATCTGGAGATAGGAACCTAGAGAATCACATAAAAGTCTGTCTGCCACAGGTTTGTGCATTTTGAATTACAATAACTAAATAGCTACCCTTGAACTCAAACTCCAAAATGTAAATTAAAAAATTACTAACATCATTTAATCTCTTTTGTGTACCTTCCATAGGCCATGCCTATTACTCCCCTGCCACGCTATGTCCCACCCAACCAATCATTAGCCTAATTTTTTGTTCTTAACATTCTTTAAGAAAACTATATTTATTATGTCTTTATACTTATTTCCTCTAGTTTTCCTTGTTTTTTAGCTTAAAAAAGGGCATTACACTATTAAGAGTCTTTTATGTTCTTTTTTTCACTTAACACTTTATTTCTTATGTAAGTCTCAGAGAGACTTATTAATGCCGTGTCTGTAGTTTATTTATTTTCACTCTGTATATGTCTCCCATTGTGAATATACCCCAATGAATATATTCATGGATTTATTTTAGGAATTAGGAGTTAGTTTTGGGTTTTCTTCACTTTTTGTTACTATGAACAGTGATATAAAAGCTCTTGCATACATCTTCTGATTCATGATTGAGTTTTTCTAGTATAGATACCTAAAAGTGTTATTTCTTTATCTTAGGGCACAAGTCTCTTCAAATTTATTATGTAATTTTAAAATTATTTCCTGAAGTTAGAAGGCTGATAGACCTCAAGTACATTAATTCACTCAATAAGTACTGGTGGCACGTGTCACAAATATGTCATTACATGTAGTTAAGAATCAAATTTCTAAAACCTCAAATTTGCTTTTTAAATAAACTAGGTTTGTATTTTGTACATACTGTTATATTTTGATGATTTTCTATCATTTTATAATGTCTTGAAAAATATATAAAACTTTGGAAATGGCATTTTTATCAATAATCCAGTTTTGCTTCAAGAACATGACTTGTAATCACAGAGCAAATAGTTCATAAATTGAAGCAGTCCATTGTACATAAATCAAATCCTTACCAACTAGACAGAAAATAAAATTAATAGGCATTGTTTATGAGTAATTTGAATAGAGCCACATGAACATGGGCTTCAGTGATAGAAATTCAAAGCATGCTCACACTTAAGGTGCTCACATATGGTAGAAAAGTAGAGGGGCCACAGGTAAATGGAAGTTGTTTAGAAGTGATATGCAAATTTCTTTTTGTTGAATGAGGTTTTATTTTAGTCTGGTGAGATTTCAATGCCTTCTAAATTTTAGTAATTCAGGCACTTACTGGCATGGTGTGTGGAATTTTTTCATCCAAATGGTTTGACAGGAGAAATATTGAAGTGAACATGAAATTTTATTTTCCTGGAAAAACTACCAACTGCACTTCAGTGAAACCATATTGCTTTTACATTAGCATGTTTCCTTAATAATATCTAACCCTCATCTGTAACTTTTCAATCACTTTCAATTCCTATTCAAATCTCCTATCTGTTACTTTAAAGTGACTAGTAGTTTCAGTTTCTTAGAGCAGGAAACAAGAAATTGCCTGCTCTTATTCCCGTAACTCATCCTCCCTCATTCCTTGATATGTATTACTGACAACAGAATGTGAGCCTAGACAATATTCACTGTGTTAAATGAAGACTCCAAGTCACAGAACATTAGTTCCTTTTCAGTACTCCTGGTGATCTTTACAGTGTTGCCTCCTGGCTCTCCATGTATCTGATGTCCAAATGCTCAGTCTTATGGGGTCTTGTGGTAGGTTCTTTAGAAGAGACTAGATTTCCTCTCCCTATTAAATCCCCTCAAGAGAAACCTGGTTAAAGCATGGCTCATTCCATGCCTTTAGCTGCCACCCCCAGAGGAGGTCTCCGAGGGCACAGAGTCAGCAGTGTTACATAAAGAACCAGAATGACCCCACATCATGGGATATTTAAGTCTTACCCTGACTATGCCAGAAGTTGAGGACTGTCCCCCAACACTCTATCTCAGTTCCACCATCTTTTTCCTATCTTCACCCCCAGTACCATCTTCTTGTTTGTGGTGGTGGTGGTGCTGGTGATGGTGGTCAATGACTCACAGCATTCAGGTAAAAGAAAATCATCGTTGGGAATCCCCTGGTTGTCCGGTGGTTAGGACTCTGTGCTTTCACTGATGAGGACATAGGTTCATTTAGAGAACTGACTGCAAGTTACGTGGTGTGGCCAAAAAAAAACCCCCATTTCCTAACAATTCAACGTCCTTTCCCCCACTCCACTAACCCAGAGAGGGGAAGGGATCCCTGTTCAAGAACACTGCATTTGCGCAAAAGATGCCATCCTCCTTCACAACCTCTAATATTTCTCTTCATCAGTGACCACTCATTTTAGGACAATAGGGAGTTTAATGAATAGGACATTTGAAGAGTTTAATAATATTATTCTAAAAATACAATAGTTTCTACTGTGAATATAGACCTATTTTTTAAATATTTGGAGCATAGAAATATCAATAACTCTCAGGTGACATTTTAACATATAATTAAATTGTATAATTAGCTGATTAGGTAATTATTACATAACAACATAAAGTTGTCAAGACATGTATGAACACAACACAAAATTTATATTTCTAGAATTTATATTAAAAATTCTTCAGTATGAACATACAAATTGGTATTTCTAGATTTATATTAAAAATTCTTCATCTTGATGATCATAGTTATTTTACCTATAACTCTTTGAGATCCATACCAATAAAAGATAACCAGAAGTTTCTACAAAACATGTGGAAGCATATTTCTACATGATTTGTTTTAAAGTTAAAATTTCCAGAAGTAGATAACTTTTAGTATGATATTAAGACAACTTCTGGCTGAATAAACTGAAACAAAACAGAATCAAATAATCTCCTTCTCCAATATATAATGAAGTGAATGATATAGAAAAAGAAATACATCTAAAACCCACCAAGGGTCATGTTATAGATTTATAAGAGAAGACATAAAATGAAGACAGTATTCTCCTGTGTTCTTCTAACACTATTTTTTTAATTAAAAATTTGACTTCAATAAAATGTATATGTTAAGAAAAATTCTGGCTAAATGGCTTTAATATAATTAGTATAATTATATATTTTGAGGTGTGGGGAAAAATAAGAGATTATAAAATGATGATTTGTGAAATGTACCTCTTCAAACTCTTAGAAGCATTCCTGAAGAAACATTAAATTTTAAAATGTCTCACAAATGTCCTAATACGGAGAGAAATGTACTGTGCATATAAGTTGTTACATAAGGGAAAACTAGGAAAACCCATGGACAAGTGTAGCTCCAAACAACGCCAAAGATCCTCAGCATTTGGACGTGCCCTTTTCTAGGGCTCCTCATTGAATACGAGCAAGGTCAGGATAAGAAATACACCATAGATAGACGAGCAGACTGCACACTTGAAAGACAGGAGTGAGCTGTGATGTAAGAATATTTAAAGGGATTTCAGGAGAGGTGTCCGTCATCCATCAAAGGCTGTAACCATTAATCCTTCAATTTCTCTCCTATCCTTATCCCTCTCATCCTGAGGCTATGGAAAAGAAGAGAGATAGCAATACTCAGTCCTCAAAAAAGGCCATCCAAAGAGAAGGCTAAATGAACCAAAAATTGCAAAAACTTTGTGAAAGGGTGACTAGAGATGTTCCACCATTTAATCTTTCAGAATAAATATAAGATCTGGGTAGAACAGTATATATATCACACATATGTAGTATGAAAATAATGTCAGGACAGCTATCTAATCAGTCTCTTGAGCAAAAGGAGAGGAGAAGTGAAGAAAGAAGTAATAAATACTGAATGAACAAGATAGGCAAGGTAAATAGAATATCTAGCTTGGAAGAATAACATAGATAATAAAAAAAATCTCCATAGTGAATAACAATCATATGTAAAGGATAACTGGTAAAGCATAACATTTTTCAAAATAAGTTCCAAAAACAGATGACAAAATAGAAAAATATGAAAATGGAAACTTATAAAACTAAATATAAACAACAAAAACTCAAATCAGAATATTGAATCCAAGTAAAACTAGAACTCGAAATTATACAACCAGAGGGAATTATGGTTGCAAAACAGAATATTAAAGTTATATATCATGAAAAAAAGTAACACTACAAGCAACAACAATTAGGAGAGAGGCAGGAACAAAAGTAACAACAATAACTTCGGAATCAACTGTTACAAGTTAACACTAATTTTGTGTACTTATGTGCAAGCCACAATCCTATTCATTTTCTCAATGAAGTATCTCATATAGTCCTAAGAATAGCCTTTCATTATAATGTCCTAATCCCATTTTATAGTTTAAAATTAAGGAATAGCTATACCAAATAACTTGCCTGTGTAAGTGAAGAAAAAGATTCAAATCCAGCCATCCTGACCTAAGATCTTCCCTTATTGTCCACTATTAAGCACGATAATAACCTCACTTTGAATTATTATTAATGGTGCAATATACTTTTGGCTTTACTCATTAATTTTTACATTGTTTACTTAAAAAAAGAATATGTATATATTCTTAGGAAAACAATGAAGTCATTACTCTAAAATAAAAAAGTGTATGTTATTAATATACAGGCAGGAGATGATTGGGGTTAAATGATCTCTCATCTCAATCCTTAGGTCAGTAGTTGACACTCTTTAAGAAACAAAAATCCCAACTTGAATTGTGTCAGAGCAGGTAGTACAAAGCTGCTAAAGTAGAAATAAAATGCCTGCCAATATTACTGATAACCAATTCATGTAAGAGCTGGTGTATATTTTCATAAAAATTAAGGATTCTAAGCAAGATTTGCTTAATAGAATTCCATATTTTGAGAGAAGGAAAGAAATGGTGGATTATACTCTAATTATTGGTGGAATATTCTTTTCTAAACAAAATTGGAATGGTATGTGGTCCATTTCCTAAGAGATTCAGCCAGTATTTTCCATAAAATCTGAAGAACTTCAACAACTAAATCATAGAGTTTTGCAAGGCAATAGTTGCTTGAATTTAGTCAACTATACTTGGATTTTTACTTTAAATAAGCAGATAGTTCTGTTTCATTGCAGTAATGGATGAAATTCTGAATACGTATGTTCCAAAATTAAATTTTCCATTTTGAATAGAAATTGAAAAATAATGAAGAGCTCTACAATACAAAATTAACTTTCAGTTCAAACGTTTTATTAATTTTTAATAACTAGAAAATAGGAAAATGCTGATAAAACAAAATTATGGCTTGGAGAACATAAGTTCGCATGATGTTTGTTAAGAAAAACAAGTGAAAATGTTCTACCAAAGTCAAAGGAAATAAAATTTATATATAATAGCTTGTAATAGAAAACTGAAGAGAAAAGTCAAGTAATGAATCTTGATGACACCTTCCTACTAGATGTTTAATGTACTAATTTTTCATCTTTAATTCCCCTTTCATTCACCTATCTATATGTAATAACTATCATAGTTACCAATCTCTTAGAACAAAGACATTCATGGGCTTATGCTTCCTGTATTTAGTGAGTATAGAGCTCCACATATGAAGGTTAAAATGTTTAGAAAGTTTGAGACCAAAGATAAGGGCAAATAATGAAGACAGAATATTTTCAAAGCTGCATCATATTTGTATTAACACGTGACCAAGGAAGTGCTTTGTTTGGCATTTTGATTTTTCTGAAATTGAGGGGGTTTTTTTTGAAAGATTATGTGGTAAAAAAATAAACAGGACTGGACAGGAGTCAGAAGATCCGGCTCAAGTATACTCTCATTTGCAATTTGCACAGTACTTAATCTACTAGAAAATTTCAGGAGGTTTAAAGTATTAATATCAAGTAAAACATGTCAAGTGCTACTTAAGCTGAAAGGTCTTTTCTATATATTCATGTAATTTAGTACCTGCTATTCTTTTTGTTTGAGCTTCCCTGGTGGCTCAGCAGTAAAGAACCTGCTTGCCAATTCAGGAGATGCAGGAGAGGCGGGTTTCATTCCTGGGTTGGGAAGATCCCCTGGAAAAGGAAATGGCAACCCACCCCAGTGTTCTTCCCTGGAAAAATCTCACCAAGGAGTCCAGTGGGCTACAGTCAACGGGGTCACAAAGAGTCAGACAGGATTGAAGCGACTAAACCACTGCCATCCTTCTTGTTTAGGTATAATAAGTATAGCTCAAAACAACTTTACCTTAAAAATACACAAGTAGGTAAAATAGTAAGAGCAGAAAATAAGTATCAAGGCAGACACAAAATTTTAAGATTGACATAGGAATTTTAACTAAATGAAAATAATTTTAAAAGAATGCCTTTCGATACTGCTTATTTAGTATTCCTTTTGTTCCTTAAATACATTGTTTGAAAATGAGTAGTTATAGAGAACTGAGGGTACTGCTTGCAGGGTTAAAATTTAGAAAACTAAATAACATTAAGAACCAGAATTTTAAAATGTAGTAGAGACCTAGAAACTTTAGCTTATGTAATTTCTAAAATAAAACATAACAACAACTAAAAACTCCACTTGCATGCACAACATAACTCTCATGTAGGGAAAGCACCGACAGATTGCAAATTATCTCTGGGATCTTTTAAATCAGCACAGATACCTGATTTAGTGTCATTTTCTTTTGTGTTCATTCTACTGGGACTCAGGTCAAGCAATATGAACTTGGATGTCAACCTATGACCTTTCTGTGATGAAGAAAAGATTGGATTGTCCTCTCTTGAGTGTGAGATAATGAAAGGCTTGTCTGGGGAAATCTTTTGCAGTGATCCCCAACTGTCCCAAGGCTGATAGTTGGAGTTGATAGGTAATTCTAAAAAACAATGTGCAGAAATGTATAAGGAAAACCTAAGCAACAAGTTTAAGAATAGACTTCTTAGTTTCAAAGAGATCATAGTTGAAACATGACTAATGCCTACCATGATTTTCATTCCTATTATTTTCTATAACAGTAGTTCTTTTCTGTAAACCTCAGATTCTTCCTTACTTTTTTATTCAAGGTAATGATAACTGTGTAATTTATGACTTCTCTACAAACAAAACTTCTTACATATTTACCTGGGCTATCTAAGTTAAAAGCGTGAATTAGAACTGCAATAGCTTTCTCTATGAATGGCATACAAATCGTTTCACTTGAAAGGAAATTATCATTTGTTATTAAAATTCTTTCTGATAATTTTAATAGAAAAATTATTTCTCTAGTAGTCTATGTTTTAAAAATTGGATATTTTTTAAACGTTTAAAGTATTAAAAACTTAATAATTAATTCTTGCCAGTAAATACAATTTATTGGTGAGCAAAATTCAGATCAGCATGGCCAAAGTTGGCAGTGTTGTCAAAGACTTCAAGAGTGCAGAGCTCGCCACTTGTCCAAAGGGCCACGACTGGGGACATATTTGACTCCGCTACCATCAGGAATGAGGCGCTTCTTAGCCACTTTGTCTTCAAATTCATCAGCGTTAAACTTGGTAAAGCCCCATTTCTTGGAGATATGAATCTTCTGGCGCCCAGGGAACTTGAACTTGGCCCTGCGTAAAGCTTCGATCACATGTTCCTTGTTCTGAAGCTTGGTGCGGATGGACATGATGACTTGACCGATGTGGACTCGGGCCACCGTACCCTGGGGCTTCCCAAAGGCACCTCGCATACCTGTCTGAAGCCTGTCAGCCCCAGCACAGGACAGCATCTTGTTGATGCGGATGACATGGAACGGATGGAGTCGCACTCGGATGTGAAAGCCATCTTTGCCACAACTTTTCACCATGTACTTGTTGGCACAAATGCGGGCGGCCTCCAGGGCTTCAGAAGAGAGCTGCTCATATTCATCAGACACCATGTGGCCGCAGAGTGGGAACTCATCCACTTTGGCCTTCTTCCGACCCAGGTCAAAGATGCGGATCTTGGCATCGGGGACACCGCGGCAGAAGCGAGACTTTGGGTAAGGCTTATTCTTGCAGTACCGGTAACAACGGGCAGGGCGGCGGCCCATGACAACGGGAAGACTCTCTGAGGCGTGTAGTAGCGAAAGAGGCGCTCGCGCTCACGCCGGCGCCTGCGCTATACGTACGTTGCCCATCTTTAGGCGCGGGAACCATAGAGGACTTGAAGACTCTCTTTCACAACATCCCCACCATAGATGCAGATCTATTCTACGCATGCGTGTGGGAGATTTGCACACCGAGGAGGACCGAGAAGCTGCTGAATATGTTGGCATGCAGGCATCCAAGTGAAGCAGTGGACCTTCCAGCAGTGGCCCCATAAGGCTGTTTCCTTCCTCCTTGAGCCTAGAATGTTTGTCGTAAGGTTTGTCATGATATAAAAGATGTACTTTCCCAGAGTTTGAATGAGGAAGGGCTCTCTACCTAGTAAACATACTTTGTGTCTGATTTGTTCAAATAATGCCAGAGCTCACATCTCCTATCAGGGATTGTAGATCAGTTGCTATTTCTCAGAGGATGTGCTCACCTTCATGGATAAAGTGGTTTCTAGGTATGAGCTCCCTGGTGAGGCTCAGGAAGAGATGAAAGTAGAAGGGAGAAAGAGAGAAGCTATCTGTTGTACATGTTGCTTGATAATTGCTTTAGAAACATGAGTTTAGTTTTATTTATTTGGCCACGGAGAATGATTTTATTGTCAAAATGTCACCCATAATATTGGAATACCAACTAAACTTTTTAACTTTAAGGCTGTTTGCATTTTCAAACGTTACTGCTTCTGGGAACTGTATAAAAAGTAACTGTTGGGAATTCCTCAGTGGTCCAGTTGTTGGCACTTGGTACTTTTACTGCCGGGTCTGTGTTCTGTCCTTGGTTAGGGAGCTAAGATCCCACAAGCCAGGAGGAGAAGACCACACACACAAAAAAGCATAACTGTTTATGCTTTATTAATGTTATAAACCTTACTGAGAATGAGCTTCATGTTTTGTTTTCTTCTATTATTAGATTTTATAAAAATATTATGATCAGGATCAGAGTGTGGGGAAAGAGGGAAATGAAAGGGAGAGAATTTACAAATAGTCAGTCAGTTTAGTTCAGGTGCTCAGCTGTGTCTGACTCTTTGCGACCTCAAGGACTGCAGCACACCAGGCCTCCTTGTCCATCATCAACTCCCAGAGTTTACTCAAGCTCATGTCCACTGAGTCAATGGTGCCATCCACCATCTCATCCTCTGTCGTCCCCTTCTCCTCCTGCCTTCAATCTTTCCCAGCATCAGGGTCTTTTCCAATTAGTCAGTTCTTCACATCAGGTAGCCAAAATATTGGAGTTTCAGCTTTAGCATTAGTCGTTTCAATGAATAATCAGGACTAATTTCCTTCAGGATGAACTAGTTGGATCTCCTTGCAGTTCAAGGGGCCCTCAAGAGTCTTCTCCAACACCACAGTTCAAAAGCATCAATGCTTCAGCCCTTAGCTTTCTTTATAGTCCCAACTCTCACATGCATACATGACTACTGGAAAAACCATAGCCTTGACTAAAAGGACCTTTGTTGGTAATGTCTCTGCTTTTTAATATGATATCTAGGTTTCCCTCTGCAGTGATTTTGGAGCCCCAAAAACTGTTTCTACTGTTTCCTCATCTATTTGCCATGAAGTGATGGGACCAGAGGACATGATCTTACTTTTCTAGATGTTGAGTTTTAAGACAGCTGTTTCACTCTCCTCTTTCACTTTCATCAAGAGGTTCTTTAGTTCTTCTTCACACTCTGCCATAAGAGTGGTGTCATCTGCATATCTGAGGTTATTGATATTTCTCCCAGCAATCTTGATTCTAGCTTGTGCTTACTCCAGCCCAGCATTTCTCATGATGTACTCTGCATATAAGTTAAATAAGCAGGGTGACAGTATATAGCCTTGATGTACCCTTCCCCTATTTGGAACCAGCCTGTTGTTCTATGTCCAGTTCTAACTGTTGCTTTCTGACCTGCATACAGGTTTCTCAAGAGGCAGGTCAGGTGGCCTGGTATCCCCATCTCTTTAAGAATTTTCCACAGTTGTTGTGGTCCACATGGTCGAAGGCTTTGGCATAGTCAATAAAGCAGAAGTAGATGTTTTTATAGGAGAAGACAATGGCAACCCACTCCAGTACTCTTGCCTGAAAAATTCCATGGATCAAGGAGCCTGGTAGGCTGCAGTCCATGGGGTCGCTAGGAGCAACTGAGCAACTTCCCTTTCACTTTTCACTTTCATGCATTGGAGAAGGAAATGGCAACCCACTCCAGTGTTCTTGCCTGGAGAATCCCAGGGAGGGGGGAGCCTGGTGGGCTGCTGTTTATGGGGTTGCACAGAGTCGGACATGACTGAAGCGACTTAGCAGCAGCAGTAGCAGCAGACGTTTTTCTGGAACTCTCTTGCTTTTTTGATGATCCAGCAGATGTTGGCAATTTGATCTCTTGTTCCACTGCCTTTTCTAAATCCAGCTTGAACATCTGGAAGTTCATGGTTCACATGTTGCTGAAGCCTGGCTTGGAGAATTTTGAGCATTACTTTACTAGCATGTGAGATGTGTGCAGTTGTGTGGTAGGTTAAGCATTCTTTGGCATTGCCTTTCTTTGGGATTAGAATGAAAACTGACCTTTTCCGATCCTGTGGCCCCTCCTGAGTTTTCCAAATTTGCTGGCATATTGAGTGCAGCACTTTCACAGCATCATCTTTTAGGATTTGAAATAGCTCATCTGGAATTCCATCATTTCCACTAGCTGTGTTCTTAGTGGTGTTTCCTAAGGCCCATGTGACATCACATTACAGGATATCTAGCTCTAGGCTGGTGATCACACCATCCTGATTATCTGGGTCATGAATCTCTATTTGGATTTTTCTAGCTCTTTTGATTGCTTTTTGCTCTTTCACAAATCCATGACATCATGGAACAAAATCCTTCCAGGGTGAATATATTCTGCTAATGCTTTCTCTGTAACAGGAAAACATAAGTTGTGACAAAATAACTCCTGCTCTTAAAGTGAGGTTTTATAAAATACCCATGTTAGAGTAGAAATATTAAAACTCCTAGTATAGTGAATTTCTCCACATTATGTAAAAGCTTGCATTTCCATTCCTTCCATCATTTCTGCCTTTCTATTTTGCTCTTCTATTTACTATGTAAACTACTATCTGTGGAAATTGGGCAACAAGTAACATTGCACTGCCCTCATTGGGTTTACAAGTCTACAGGATACATTATGTGTTATTCAGACAATATGTCATCATATTACAAAGTACAAATTGTGGCAAAAAGGAAAGGCAAGGTGAGGTCTGAAAGCCTGGGATGAAACCCTAATCTCGATTGAAGATTGGACCAGAAAAACGAAACAGGCTTCACATAGTGACAGGGCACATGGAGCCTGGTTTTGCAGAGACAGTAAAGCAGGCAAGAACATGGACCATTCGAGGAAGGAACTAGAATAAGGCCTGTGTGACTATGAGTGAGGGGGTGAGTGGCATAATGTGAGTCCAGTGGGAGCGGGGGGTGGGGGTGGCGAGAGGGGGGTTCCTGTCACAAGGGCCGTCTTAACAAGTTAGTGATCTTGCTCTTCTATTTGAGAACAGAGTAGCTTTACACAGGTTTTATCACTTGATATATACCATAGAGTCAATAGAGTGGGGGCTTCCCAGGTAGCTCAGTGGTCAAGAGTCAGCTTGCCAGTGCAGGAGTTGCAGGAGATGCAGGCTCCATCCCTGGGTGGGGAAGATCCCCTTGAAGAGGAAATGGCAACCCACTCCATTATTATTGCCTGAAAAATCCGGTAGACCAAGGAGCCTAATGGGTTACAGTCCATGGGGTTGCAAAGAGATGGACACAACTGAGCAGGAGTGCACACATGCGTGATAGACTGTAAGGGGCCAAAAAAATGGATGCAGGGAAGTCGGGTAGGAAGGCTTTTCAACACTAAGAAAATAAGTGAATGTGACTTGAATATGTTTGTAATATCTTTCACTTTAAAGACATATTTGTATCTTTTTTTTACTACCACATGCCCAGAATGTATCATAGTTCTGAAAGAGACGAATATGTAAAGTCAAAGGAAGATACCCAGCCGCAGTTCATGTGCTATCACACACTCACCATCAGCTGTCTGGGTCATGCTTTGTGGTTTCAAAACCCTAGAAATCTCTGACCAGCAGATGTATGGCTATCTGGACCTGCTTGCATAACCCTCTTTCCTTAATCCAAAAGATGACCAATCACCATTTGCCTGGGACTGTACCAGTTTTGAGGCCCTGAATCCCCCCAAACTCCTCAATCCAGAGCAAAATGAGGGGATTGATCACCCTACCACATTTAAGCATGGGCCGCTTACAGTTGTAGGCTGGAGTCAGAGGGTGGGAAGTGATGGGGAGAGCCAGACTTGGGTTCTCTGTTTAGGCTCTTTTCATCTTAGTCCTACAGATATTAGAGGGGGGAGCCTGTGGGACATGTCTGAGCTACACTTTTCTACTTAAATATTGAAAGCATTCCCCTCAATCAGTTCCAAAGTTTTGGGTGTTCCTCTGTCTCCCAGCTCCTGGTACCCACAATGTGCTTCATGCTAAGCAAATCTTGCAACAAAGTTGAAAACTTATCTGCTTTGAAATAACCTGAGATATGGTCAAGAAGAAATACATGGGAAATAATTTAGATCTCATTTATAAACTGTATTACTTTGGTAATTGCAATAAAAGTTTAGCAAAGGGAGATGCTAGTGTCATATAAAATAGAGATATCTTAAGGAATAATTAGAATACGTGAAAGTGAAGTAAGGAATAAGGTGAGAAAGGGGCATGGCAACTGCATAAGACTGATTAGATCTAGGAGAACAAGAAATCCATTTAGGTCATTGGTTTTGCTCCCTATTTTTGACAAATTGTGTGACCCATAGTACAGTTTTTGAATTCCCCAGCACTACTGAGGGATAACTGTGTTGGGCAATGCTTAACAACCTGCCCCTTGAGGAGTGGGGTGAGGAGTCCCCAACTTGTAGTGCTTGTTGATTTCCCTAGTGTAGATACTCCATTAGCAGTTTCAGCCACCGCTGTGACCTTAATGCACATGAAATGGCAAGAGACACACACAGTAAGCTCTTGTGTGTCACTGGTTAGTTGGCTCCAGCACACTACCATTTTACTGTGCAGACCCAAGAAAAATAGAAAAAACATATTTGACTAAAGCTAATAATCATGTTAGAATAATGCATTTTGGCATGGGAAGGGAGAGATCATTTTCTTGGAGCCCTTAAAAAGCAGGCAGGGAAACATGTTTAGACAGTGATTCAGGCTGTCAAGTCTTTCCTCCATGGTTTCACACTCCTGTTCCATAATTCCCATAGAAGAAATCTGCAGTATTCTGTACTTACTGATTATGTATTATTCACCAAGGCAACCTTTAAGTACTTAGAATTAGCACTGTATAGTATTAAAAATACAGTCAAATTCCCAGTATCCTCTGCCTTCACGCAAAGCCTATAAAAGCACAGTTCTGTGTATCAGTTCGATGCAGCACTTCTTTTCCTTCTTTGGTTTCACAGTTCAAACATTTCACAAAGAGCTAAACCTGATTTTGTTCTCAAAGAAGAATAAGCATTGGAGTCTAATGTATTGACTGACATGCACCCTGGATGCCTTCTCCTGCTGCTAGGACTGCCTGCATTGTTGATCACTGAGTCATTAACTAGTGTTCCATCACTTGGTGTTTGACAATATACTGTGATTCAGAGAGCATGTTCCCACTTGGGCTCTCAATGAAGTGTGAAGCCTCCACTGATGATGTACAGTCATTTTCATCTGTGTTTTTTAGTAACTTCACCATGGGAGCTGTAATCTCAATATTTTTGAGCGTCTAGATAGCAACTTGACTGCATTTTGCTAGAGTTGAGTAGTGAATGTAAAAGAGTCATGGTTATGCTGGCCTTTTCTTCAAAGTGAGCCAATTTTGTCTATTGTCATAGCTACGAGGTGGTCCTGCTTAGCCTGTGTCTCACACACCTGATTCACAATGGTCTGCTTTATCTATTTGAGAAATGTACATTCTCTGAATAGAAACACAGTCAGGTAATTTTAACTGTTTAGTCCCAGGGGCCTAGTGAATTTTCTTTCTTGACTGATATTTTATACATTTTAATTATTCTCCTTCTGGGAATCTGTTTTTTATTTTGGATCTAGGAACTGAGTATATATACATAATCATTATGCTTTTGTGGTATAGGATAAATTCTTCTCCAATGAGTGATTTTTTTTTACAATGCTCCATAAATTTGGGGGGAAAAATATATGAGGATTAAATCAGGAAGAAGTAGTGCATAAATATGCTCATTAGAATTTGATTTTAGTTTGCAAGCTTTATTTTTCATGTTTCATCCTTGTACAGAATTTATAAGCCATAAATCAAGTTGGTTGTAGAAAACACAGAGGGACCAAAGATCAAATTGCCAACATCTGCTGGATCATCGAAAAAGCAAGAGAGTTACAGGAAAATATCTATTTTTGCTTTATTGGCTATGCCAAAGCCTTTGACTGTGTAGATCATGATAAACTGTGGAAAATTCTGAATGAGCTGAGAATACCAAGCCACCTGACCTACTTCTTGAGAAATCTGTATGCAGGTCAGGAAGCAACAGTTAGAACTGGACATATAACAACAGACTGGTTCTAAATCAGGAAAGGAGTATGTCAAGGCTGTATATTATCACCCTACTTATTTAACTTATATGCAGAGTACATAAGAATCAAGATTGCTGGGAGAAATATCAATAACCTCAGATATGCAGATGACACCACCCTATGGTAGAAAGTGAAGAAGAACTAAAGGGCCTCTTGATGAAAGTGAAAGAGGAGAGTGAAAAAGTTGGCTTAAAGCTCAACATTCAGAAAACTAATGGAGAAGGCAATGGCAACACACTCCAGTACTCTTGCCTGGAAAATCCCATGGATGGAGGAGCCTGGTAGGCTGCAGTCCATGGGGTCGTGAAGAGTCAGAACCGACTGAGCGACTTCACTTTCACTTTTCACCTTCATGCATCGGAGAAGGAAATGGCAACCCACTCCAGTGTTCTTGCCTGGAGAATCCCAGGGACTGTGGAGCCTGGTAGGCTGCCGTCTACGGGGTCGCACAGAGTCAGAAATGACTGAAGCGACTTAGCAGCAGCAGCAGCAGAAAACGAAGATCGTGGCATCTGGTCCCATCACTTCGTGACAAATAGATGGGGAAACAGTGGAAATAATGGCTGACTTTATTTTTCTGGGCTCCAAAATCACTGCAGATGGTGACTCCAGCCATGAAATTAAAAGACGCTTACTCCTTGGAAGGAAAGTTATGATCAACCTAGACAGAATATTAAAAAGCAGAGACATCACTTTGTTGACAGAAGTGCATATAGTCAAAGCTATTGTTTTTCCAGTAGTTGCATATAGATGTGAGAGTTGAACCATAAAGAAAGCTGAGCACTGAAGAATTGATGCTTTTGAACTGTGGCGCTGGTGAAGACTCTTTGAGAAGTCTTGGACAGCAAGGAGATCAAAACAGTCAATCCTAAAGGAAATCAACCCTTAGCATTCATTGAAAGAACTGACGCTGAAGCTGAAGCTCCAATACTTCGGCCACCTGATGTGAAGAGCTGACTTACTGGAAAAGACCTTGATGCTGGGAAAGATTGAAGGCAAGAGGAAAACAGGGCATCAAAGGATGAGATGGTTGGATGACATCACCAACTTAAAGGACATGAGTTTGAGCAGACTCTGGGAGATAGTGAAAGATGGGAAGCCTGGTATGCTGCAGTTCATGGGGTCTCAGTAAGGCAGACAGGACTTAGTGACTGAACAAGAACAATACTGCCAACCAGAAAATTTGCTCAAGCCCCAGAGTTTTTATTGAGACTCCATTATTCAGCCATGATTGATTGACTGATTGCAAAAGCTTCCTGTAAGTCTCTAAGGTAACTGATACCTACATCACATTACTGGTCTTTCTGGCATGGTCAGCCCTCACTCTAAATCCCATTGTCAGACCAGCCAATATGACCAAAGTCCTTAGGCAAAAAAAGACACTAGAAATTACCTGCCAGAAGCTTTGTGAAGTGAGAATCACTCAGTCGTGTTCAACTCTTTGCAACTCCATGAACTATACAGTCCATGGAATTCTCCAGGACAGAATACTGGAGTGGGTAAACTTTCCCTTCTCCAGGGGAATCTTCCCAACCCAGGAATTGAAACCAGGTGTCCCACATTGCAGGTGGATTTTTTTACCAGCTGAGCAACAAGGGAAGCCCAGAAGCTTTCAGTTCAGTTCAGTTACTCAGTCATGTCCAACTCTTTGCAGCCCCATGGACTGCAGCATCCCAGGCTTCTCTGTCCATCACCAACTCCTGGAGCTTGCTCAAACTCATGTCCTTTGAGTTGGTGATGCCATCTAATAACCTCATCTTCTGTCATCTTCGTCTCCTGCCTTCAATCTTTTCCAGCATCAGTGTCTTTTCCAATGAGTCAGTTCTTTGCATCAGGTGGCCAAAGTATTGGAGTTTCAGCTTCAGCATCAGTCCTTCCAATGAATATTCAGGACTGATTTCCTTTAGGATGGACTGGTTGGACCCCTTTGCAGTCCAAGGGACTCTCAAGAGTCTTATCCAACACCATAGTTCAAAAGTATCAATTCTTCGGTGCTCAGCTTTCTTTACAGTCCAGCTCTCACATGCATACATGATTACTGGAAAAACAATAGACAGATTAGACTTTGACTAGACAGACTTTTGTTGGCAAAGTAATGTCTCTTCTTTTCAATATGCTGTCTAACTTGGTCATAGCTTTTCTTCCAAGGAGCAAGTGTCTTTTAATGTCATGGCTGCAGTCGCCACCTGCAGGGATTTTGGAGCTCAAGAAAATACAGAAAAGTGGACAGGGCCAAATTCTTCATATAGGGATTAAGCAGGTATTTGTTTACTGTGTATACCAATTAGCATGGTAATTTATCTCTCATCTACTTCTTAATGTTTGCTGCCAGGGGGAAAACCAAACTATGGATGGATTACAATGTTTGACAGGTGAGGCAAAGCTTTTTAAAAAGCCTTCCAAAGTCAGTAGTTTATCAGTTGGAATACTTATTTTGTAATTAAAGAATGCTTACATCTAATGCTAAAGATGCTTGTTCACATTCATAAAGAAAATGTTCTGTTCAGAGGGTAAAGAGATCATCCATTAAACATACAAGATTCATTCAACTTGTAATACAATTGGGCATCATGATATGTCATTATGTAATCTCAATATTTAATTAAACATTTACTTTAAGCATGTCTGTAAACCTAGTAAATCACATAAAACTTCATATTAATACTGTTGGTAAGAAACTTGGGCATCAGGGAAAAAATAACATTCCTCTCAGCATTTTGCCTTTTAAAATAAATGAACGAACACTTGGATCTAAAGGAGAGAAAGTCCATGTACTCAATATGTGGGAGGGCAAGCTTCATACACAGCACCCTGGCCCTAGATCTGTGTTTCTGAAATTTTCAGGCTGAACTAAGGCCTTTAATGAGCAGGACCCTATAAGCATTCCCAGGACAGACCCCTCCCTCACATCCTCTGCTTTAACTCCTTTCTGAAGTACACAGGTAATAGTGTCTAATGCACATTTCCTGAATTATTTTACAGAGGCCAAACTCCTCACCAAATGAAATAAATTAACTACTTGATGACCATGAACATAGGGCCCCCAGGACCACTGAAGCCCAAGGATTGATAAAATTAACCCCTATGACACTCCCATGTTACCAACAACCAATCAGTGAATTGTGTAAGAGTCGATCACTAGACCCAAGGACTCCCCTCCCTCACCATGCCCTGAAAATGTAAGGAGCATTTGAGCTAAAACCCATCAGGGAGTTTGGAATTTTTGAGCATCACCAGTCCCAGACTCTTTGCATGGCATCTTACAACATTGTACTTTGCTTCACACAGCATGGCATCAATAGACTAGCATTACTGCACACCAGAAAGCAGATCCAAGTTTTGGTTTGGTAGCATTAAAAGAAAAAGACTTTTAAATGCATAAGTAGATTATTTATGGTGAGTCAATTAGTCTTTAGTATGAAAGTGAAAGTTGCTCAGTCGTGTCAGATTCTTTGTGCTCCCATGGACTGTACAGTTCGTGAAATTCTCCACACCAGAATACTGGCATGGGTAGCCTTTCCCTTCTCCAGGGGATCTTCCCAACCCAGGGACTGAACCCAGGTCTCTTATATTGCAGGCAGATTCTTCTCTTATATTTGCAACTGAGCCACAAGCCAAGTCCCATCGTTAGTATAGCATTTTTAGGATCTTCCCTGGTGGCTCAGAGGTTAAAGCGTCTGCTTGCAATACAGGAGACCTGGGTTTGATCCCTGAGTAGGGAAGATCCCTGGCAAAGGAAATGGCAACCCATTCCAGTATCCTTGCCTGGAGAATCCCATGGATGGAGGAGCCTGGTGGGCTACAGTCCATGGGGTCTCAAAGAGTCAGACATGACTGAGTGACTTCACTTTCACTTTTATTTTTATTCTTTTCTATAACATTATGATTATTGTATATTATAAATTATATATTTGTTACAGCATTACATAAATATTTATAATTATAAAACTATACACTAATTAATTACCATATAAAATTGATTCAGTTCAGTTCAGTCACTCAGTTGTGTCTGACTCTTTGCGACCCCATGAACCGCAGCACGCCAGGCCTCCCTGTTCATAACCAACTCCCAGAGTTTACTCAAACCCATATCCATGGAGTTGGTGATGCCATCGAACCATCTCATCCTCTGTCGTTCCCTTCTCCTCCTGCCTTCAATCTTTCCAAGCACCAGGATCTTTTCAAATGAGTCAGTTCATTTTATCAGGTGGCCAAGTGTTGGAGCTTCAGCTTCAACATTAGTCCTTCCCGTGAACGTTCAGAACTGATCTCCACTAGGATGGACTGGTTGGTTCTCCTTGCAGTCCAGGGGACTCTCAAGAGTCTTCTCCAACACCACAGTTCAAAAGCATCAATTCTTCGGCACTTAGCTTTCTTTGTAGTCCAACTCTCGCATACATACATGACTACTGGAAAAACCATAGCCTTGACTAGACACTGAAACCTACCTTGAAGGATTTTGAGCATTACCTTGCTAGCATGTGAAATGAGTATAATTGTATGGTAATTTGAACATTCTTTGGCATTGCTTTTCTTTGGGGTTGGAATGAAAACTGATTTTTTCTAGTCCTGTGGCCATTGCTGAGTTTTCCAAATTTGCTGGCAGATTGAGTGCACCACTTTCACAGCATCATATTTTAGGATTTTAAAATAGCTCATCTGGAATTCCAACACCTCCACTAGCTTTGTTCATAGTAATAATTCCTAAGGTACACTTGACTTACACTCCAGGATGTCTTGATCTGGGTGAGGACCACACCATTGTCGTTATCAGGGTCATTAAGATCTTTTTTGTATAGTTTTCTGGGTGTTCATGCCACCTCTTCTTAATCTCTCTTGCTTTGGTTAGGTCCTTGCTATTTCTGTCACAAACCAATGCTAGAAGAGTAATGAATCTTGATTCAGTGGGGAGAGGGCAATGGAAGCTCCCTTGGTTGATTATAGTCTGTCTCCTTTCCCAGCAACAAACTGTACCTGTGAGCATAATCAACTGCAATGAGTTCTGTGAATTCTTACAGTGGACAATCAAATCAGATGATTATTTTGGAAATCCCCCAAACTTGTAGTTTGTGTCAAAAGTGAGAAAAATCTTGGGGACTGTGAGTTCTCACTTGGTAGTTGACTCAGAAGCTCTGGGATTTCTGTTCCTCACCCCTAGAAATCTAAAAATTCATTTATAAATAGATGGTGGGACATTGAAACACAGAGGAGAATGAAAATCTGGTTTATAGTATCTAGTAGAGTTAAAATATAATAGGCCTAAAAAGTCATAGTATTTTCTGCTTGAAAGTATAACACATATTTATTGAAAAATTAGCATATAATTCATGACAAAAATATAAAGATAAACAAGATTTGGGCATGTTTTCTTGCAATAATTTTATATGTACCATTCTTATATCCTGATTTGTCTTTTCTTAGGCCATTTCTGTAAGAATGCTTTTCACATTCTTACAATAATGGCAAAATACATTTTATAATGTGCTTAGTTATAGATCCTTATATAGATATATTTACTTTCTAGGTGTCCGTTTCATTGTGCTAGTCATATATTCAAGAGCTAGTACCACAGAACTGTATAAAAGGCAGTTTCAGCTTATTTTCTATGATAACTTGAGGTCAACATCCAGGGCTAACTAGGCCTAAATACAGGCTCACTGCTTCTGATAAAATAATCTTTAGAATAAGTCTTGTCAGTCAGTTAAGCAGCAAAACAGAGATTAGCTACAAATAGTGCTAATGACCAACATAGGAAAAGTGATGATGCAGGCAAAAACACAAATGAAAATGAGCAAAATAAGTCCGTGACATGCCTGCCAGTTTTTGGTAAAAGTCTTGATATCAAAGAAATAAGAATTTGTAATTCTTTACTGGATAGTGGAAGGATTTGTAAAATATGGACTCAATCTGGAAGATAGCTATTTCTTATTTCTTTAAGATTGTGTAAAATACTATTTTTAAATTGTTCTAAAGGCAATTTAAAGGCGTTAAGGAGCAGAGCATAGCCTAAAGCTTTATTTTCTCACCATCTTTTTTGAAAGCCACCTTATATCCTTTATGGAATGAGGAAGACTAACTATTTTTGCATGTATTTTATTAATAAAAACGTATGTCTTAACAAATTCATTTGAATAGGTCATTTTAGCAAAATTAAATTATATTAGTAGGTTGTTTCTGGAAATTTAGTAAGTTTTGAAGATCATTTGTTAAGTTCACCATAATACCACAACATAACTCATGTATGTATTAATAAATTGAGTAAGGCTAAGCTCAGGGATGACATATATCTCTTTATAAAAATATTTTCCCATACATTACTTCCCAAATAATTATCTTGCAAGGCATAGAAAGGCAAGTTAACCTGATTTTCAAAGTGAAATTATTTCAAAGTGAATAATTGATATTCAGAAACATAATACTCATCAAAAAATAAGATTTGGTAAGTGGTAGATTTTGAAGAAAACTCAACTCATTTGTGAACACTTTTTCTAAAATTTTTTCTTCCTCAAAACACTGCAGCAGTCTATTCACTTAATATCTGAAAATTAAGCTGGCTCTAGGATGAATTATAAATCAATAATGAGGCCCCTTCAGGGCCTGTTGGATCTGAAACTGATACAATTCTGAGGATCCTCTTTAAGAAAAAAGATGCAAAGTATTAATATAAAATTGAAGACAAAGCAAATATTAATTTTAGAATGAGAAAATAAATTGCAAATTATAACTAGCTGTTAAACAAAATTAAAACACACACATTTAAAAAATAATATATTTTCACTGATTGCCTGATCCACCTTTAAAAGTTTTCTTCCTTATATTTTCTGGCTGCACACTCTTTGGTTTTTTTCTCTATTGACCATTGTTTTCTAATATTTTATGAAGAATAAATGCTCGATTCAATCTCCTTCACTAGGATTGTTGAAATTTGCATTGATAAAATGCAAAAGTTTCTTTCAACATCATAACTAATATCACTAGTGCTACGTACATCTTTAAAATTGTTGTCAAATTGAGGGAAATCTTTCTTTTTCACACATGAACTGTCATATATCTAAGAATGTCAGTTTTCTTTGGGCCCTGATTGGCTGCAAAATTTAGTGGACAATTCCCATGCACGAATGAACAGTAAGTATCTTCCTTGCAATGTGGTGTTGGGAAGGTATGACGATATCTTCCACTAATTCCATCTGTACTCATAAGAGCTGATTGTGTGCATCTGCTTCCAACTTGGAGCTCAGTGATATCATATTGGTAGGTTGATTGGCTATGATGGAAGTATTTACACCACTAGCAAAAACTAGAAATCAGCTTATGTTTTTTTTTTTTTTTTCCAGAGAGCCAGTTGTTACATGCATACCAACACACCATTGTTAATACCTTCGCTCAGGTTTTCACTGAGATCAGCACTCCATGTCAGGTCAGTTGAAAATTCAAATCTTTTGATAATAAGTTCAGACAATTTATTATTCTCCATTACTTGCATTTGGAAACAATCCAAGGGTCTATTTATAACTTCAGTTACAATTTTTGTTTAATTAACTCAAGCTGTTGATGGGATCTGAAATTTATTTTGGTAATAATTTGTTTCTTGATTACAGAAAACTTTCTATAATATTGTTTATCTTTATTCCAATATTTTATATCCATCAGTTTTTACGGTTTTTTTTCTCAAAAAGCAATGCCAAATGAGGAATCTATGGTTTTCACTTGTGCCAAATAAGATGTCCCAAAATGTCTTTCCAGATTGCAATTAAAGTAGTATATTTTCAATTGTGTCAAAATAGTATATGTTCAACTGTGTCAGTTATTTAAATAAATGCCTCTTTGACCATGTGTTTTTGAATCACAATGCTAGATGAGTCAGCATACAGAACAATCAGAATACTCTTAGAAGCAATTTCAACAGCAGAACAACTAGCAGCTACTAATCTGTATGTTGATATGACTGTTAACCACATAAATGTGCCTACTAAGCCCATACTAAATGCATCCTCTAATAACTTCCTTTTCGCCACAACCCCAAATTACAGAAGCCATTTCAGTGCTGTCTGACATCAGAGTGTGAAGGAAAGGAAGTGGAAGTGCAGAAGAGACTGCAATTTTTATAAAAACGATATGTGAACACATTACTAGGGCCCATCCTAGAGCCTTGGAAGGGACCCGTGTAAATGAAGGTGCTTGAATCTGAAGCTTCGTTAGTTCTATTAGAGATCATTTCATTTCTAAGTAAATGCACTACTCTCTCTTTCTTAATATTCTTTTTCATTTTTACCTCCCTAAGTGGAGACAGTAAGAAGACAGAAGAGAGCAAAGGAGTAAAATTTCAGGGCTTTTTAATGTGGTAACAAATGCCTAAGTAATAAGAAAAACCTAGTTGCAGTGAACTCCATTTTTAAAAGATTATGCTTCAAGATATCTTCATGAAAGTGAAAAGATTGCCTATAGAATGGGAGAAAGTGTTTTAATGCATATCTATTCAAACTGATTAGCATATTCTGGCTAATTTTATGTAAGATTCAACTATGGTGTTCTCTCAAAAAAATTTTTTTAATGACTGAAACCAAATCATAGCATAATTGGAATGTATCAAAATATACATTGGACCAATTCTAACAATTGTTTTTAAACAAATTTAAATAATTCATGAGATGTACAGAGCGTCCTCATTAATAACATATTGCAATAGGGAAGCTAGCCAGGCTACTTTGCCTCTCGTTTTTGCTTTGATATTTTAAATAGGAATACAATACATATGTTTAACAAAAGAAAAAATAGTAGTTTGAAAAACTGTTGATACAAATTTTGTTCAGGCGAAATAAATGTTAATAGTAAAATGTCAATAAAATTAAATCTAAAATTAATGCTTTGGAGTATAAAATATTAAAATGTTAAGGAAATGAGTAATTAATGATCTACTTAGGATAAATGTACAATAATACTCTTAAGCAAATTCCTGGTTTACTAATTCAGCTCTTACTAATTTTGAAAAAAAATCCAACCAAGTGTTTCAGGACACAATTTTTCTTCCATAAAACATTATTAGAAGATATAATTCTTGATATTCTAGATGTTGTAGCATTTAGATTTTGTACAAATTATTTTTGTCACTGATATAATCAACTGACATTTACTTATTATAAAACAATTATCAAATGGTTAACAGTTAATTGTTGTAAAACAGGTTAATAGCACAAATATTTAAAATTGAAATATATATGACATAAATATTGTAGCACAACTTTTCATCCTTCTCATTGATCCTGTGTTGCAGTTCAAACTTTACTGTGTGTCGGATAGCTTCACCCTCCCAGGGAAAAGAAGGAATTTCACTGTCTGGCACATCAAGATCCATACATTCTCTTGTAATCATAACAGTGGTGGTACTTACTCAATCAGTGGTACTTACTCAAGCAGTGGTGCCTACTCAATCAGTGGTACAGTGAATCAAATTCTCTCTCTTGTGTACAGCTGCATAATCTGTCAGCCTCAAGCTTGTTAAATCTCAGTGCTTGGAATGACATTTCTTTATTTCTTAAAAAAAAATCTCTGATTTTAATTAAGATTTAAACTAAGATATAAAGTAAGATAAAACCTAGGTTGTGAGTGAATTGCATGCTGTTTACCTAATTTAGTTAGCCACAGGTAGAAAATTAATCAGCTCTGTTGAGTGCCAGATGCTCAGTTCTTCTCTGTGCCACATATGTGGGAGAACATTATAAGAATAGATGTGGAGAAATCTAATTTGGAAGATAAGAATTTCACAAGAACATGACAGATAACTAAAAACTCAAGTCACATGTAGTGATATAACATGTGCTTTTGGTACATGTTGGTACAATGTAGTATGCACAATTAGAGCTATAAAATTCAATAAAAGTAATAGTTTCCAGGAAATCTGACTTTGGAAGCCAATGGGGCTTGATTACAGAACTTCCAGGATGGTTGGCATCACTGACTCGATGAACATGAATTTGAGCAAGCTCCATGAGTTGGTGATGGACAAGGAAGCCTGGCATGCTGTATTCCATGGGCTTGCAAAGAATCAGATATGACTGAGCTACTGAACTGAAGTGAATTGAATCTTAAGTTCCTTAAGATTAGATGATGAAAAATCTTATGGAAGAGTTTCCCATCATGAACCAAAATGAGCCTTCTTTTGTTTATCCAAAGATGACATTTCTGAGTAGTATCTGACAGGTAATTTATTTTTAAATTTTCTGTATTTCCAGAGTCTCCCTTCCTCTTTTTTTTCCTCTACCATTGGCAGTACACTACAACCTGCTAGAATGAATGACACCATTTTTTTTAAATAAGTGCTTAGACAAAAGTCTTGATATAATTACTAATGAGGCACAAAAATTAGATTTGCAACACAATTAATAATGAACAGTTGTTGAGGCAATCACTTATACTCATTTTTATCCATTTAGTTTTTGGAACCTCATGTTGGGGACCTTCAAGAAGGTCTACCTCTGGTAGGAAGAAAAGTGAGAATCAGCTTTTCTTTTAGTTTACTTGCTTCTAGAGAGCAAATATATGTTTTTATATGAGTCTTTTCTATAGTTTCTGGAACTACCTTAGCTAGATAAATATTACTTTCTTTGTTTGACAGGAATGAAGGTCTGAAGCCCATGCTAATATTTTTTTCATTTCAGCACATCACCTCTTGATGAAGTACTGTAAACTACTTTTACTGGTTTCCCTTGGTTCTTCCCAACATAACTTATGCCTTCAAGAAGTTTGGCATTATGCTCAACTTAAAGTCTTTCTGAGGGGGAATAGCTTGGATAAATAGCACACTAAATTATTATTATTTTGTCACATAACTCTGTGATTAACAAAGCATGGTGATTTTGATTATCTTTATTAGTAACTACTAAATATATTCTATATACACTCTCAAGCATAGAAGAAACGACTCATGTTGTGTTTGAGACTAACAAGGCTCTCTACATATCATTGAGGCTCATGTCACTCAGATTAGGTGGAAGGGGTAAGAGAACAAGTTTGCCTTAACTTAGTGCTGATAAACAATTAAGAAATTTATCAGTAAGACTTAAAACCAAATCAGGAGAAAATGCAGTTTTAACCTTGTTAGTAGGATATGTTTTTCTGACTGGGGCAATTCAGTTGGGCATTTGGGGAAAAGGAAAGGAACACAAGGCTTGCAATAAGGAAGTGGCAAAAGAAACATATCAGAGCTGGGTTCTCAGGTAAATAAGAAAGGAGTCACAATAAGACAATACAGAGTGAAAGAGACCTTAATCCAGACAAAGGAGGGTACTATATGCAAACAAGACTAACATTCTGGGCTGAGGAACTTGCTATAGAACTGTGATATAGTGTGAGTTCAAAATATATTTGAGTTTTTAAAACTCAATTAAACAATTAAACAATTAAACAATTAAAAATTAAAAACAATTAAACAATTAAACAATTAAAAATTGTTTTTCAATTAATTAGTATATTTTCTATTTAAAATAGGTACAAAATAGGCAAAACTAATCTGTCAGTTTAGAAATTAGGTTAATGGTTACCATTCATGTTAATGGTTACACTTGACAAGAGGAGAGAGGGAGTTAGTGTTCGAGTTAAGGGGTACTTCTAGGGGCTGGTAATGTTCTATTTTCTTGAGCTGGTTGTACTTACAGGGGTGTTCTCAGATGGTGTAAATTCATCTTTATATTTACTAGATGTGTACTTTTTATGTGAATATTATATTTCTATAAGCCTCCCTGGTGGCTCAGACAGTAAAGCCTACAATGTGAGAGACCCAGGTTCAATCCCTGGATTGGGAAGATCCCCTGGAGAAGGAAATGGCAACCCACTCCAGTACTCTTGCCTAGAAAATTCCATGGACTGAGGAGCCTGGTAGGCTACAGTCCATGGGGTCGCAAAGAGTCGGACATGACTGAGCAACTTCCCTTTCTTTTCATACTTCTATAAAAAGGGGTTTTTTTTTTTTGTTTAAGTAAAAAATTGCTAGGTTTAAAAGGAAAGCCATGTCTGTATTGTGTCTACCTTAAGTGAATGGTTTTGTAGGGTACTCTCAAGCCCAGGAAAATGAGCAAGTGAAGCAAGATGGTTTCTGCCTCTCTTCTCCCTAACCCACATCTATATTTCATGCACTGATGTCAGCTTTGAACACTAATGTGGAGAAGACATCATCAATCTGTGTTGGGGGTGAGAAATTACAACAATGACTTTGATGCTTCTCCACTCATGGTACTAGGATAGGATATCCTCAAATACTGGGTCATTTTTCTCAAAGTAGACCTGGCTAACAGTGTATATTTGTAACCCAAGATGGACCAGAAAGTGACTGTATTTTGCTTCCAGGTTGTTGTGGTTGTGGCTGTTGTTTTTCACCATGGACACTTTGAGCAGCTACATTCTGTAACCCAGATCTTAGTTTTGTTAGTGCTCCCTCCTCCCTTTGTTCTCCCCCATGTCCCCCACCTGCCATCCCCTCCACCCCCAGCTCTTGTCCTTTATGCTATAGTGAAGCTGTCATGGACCCTGTCTTCCACATGTTATTATATCCAGAGTAAAGTCTTTATGTTCTATTGAATTTTTCATTCAAGTCAGATGGATATGGTATGAGAATTCATGTGTCAACTTGCCTGGGGCACAAAGTGCCAAGATACTTGGTCAAGATTATTCTGGGTGCATTTGGATGAGATCAACGTTTGAATCAACAGACTGAGTAAAGCAGGATTGCCTTTCCAAGTGTGGGTGACCCTTCCCCAGTCACTTGATGGCTTGAATAGAATAAAAGGTGGAACCTCCCAAGAATAGAAAGAAAGTGACTCCTCCTGCCTGGTTGGGTGAGCTAGAACACCAGTCTTTCCCTGCCTGCAGAATAGACCTGAAATATCAGCTCTTCTGGTGTCTCATGGTTGCCAGCTTTCAGACTGAAACTTACACTGTCACTTCTGCTGGTTCTCAGATCTTCATACTCAGACCAGAACTACACCATTAGCTATCCTGGGTCTCCAGCTTGCCAACTTTAGATTTTGGGACTTCTCAGCTTGTGTGTGTGTGTGTGTGAGAGATGGAGAGGAACAAGGTTACGATAACTAAAAATAGGCAGAACAAAATCAAAATATTATTCTAGCCAGCCAGATTGTATTAACTAATATTGATGTTTCTTAGCCGCAATATCTAATTAAACATAATTAAGCTGTTTTAGGAATAAACACAATATATTTAATAGAGGAAAAATTTCCCTGTCACAGGTTGACAAGTGTCAAATTTATGTCTTTTATTTCAGCCAAGTTTAGGTAATCATACAAAGAATTTTAAGAAAAATGTTTTTCTCCAGTGGACATGCTAGAGAAAGAGGAAGAATATGGTATCTCTGAATAACAGCCGAAAGGGTGATAGGTCATCTCTATTAAGGGAGGGTAGAATGACAGGTGGAGTGGCATATTTGAGAAAGTTTCTTTTTAAGTTAGAATCAAGAGAAGGGTCAAGAAAGGACCCTGCAGGTTTTTTAGACCTCACTATCAGGCAGAATGAGACTTTTTCTTAGAGGTGATAGCTATCTATTTCTGATAAAGTCAAGTACTTCCACCCTGGAGTGGGAAGTATTTATTCTGTCATTCAGCTGTTGTAGAGTGAGAATGACTACAAAGAGCTCTTGTTCAGGGGAAAGAAAAGTCAAAATTGAACTTACATGCTAAAGCTTCAGATACTGAACCTGGAGAACTAAAACGAAAAAAAAATAAATAAAATGAAAAGGTAGGAAAGGCACCTATTTGAGCTGTTAGATAATAGGACTGTTTACCCTGAATTTTTAGTTTAGGGCTTATTTTGCACACACAGAGATGGTGTTCTGTTCAGTTCAGTCACTCAGTCTTGTCCAACGCTTTGCAACCCCATGAACTGCATCATTTCAGCTTCACTGTCTGTCACCAACTCCTGGAGCTTCCTCAAACTCATGTACATTGAATAAGTGATGCCCTCTGGCCATCTTATACTCTGTTATCCTCTTCTCCTCCTGCCTTTAATCTTTCCCAGTATCAGGGTTTTTTCCAATGAGTCAGTTCTTCACATCAGCTGGCCAAAGTATTGGAGCTTCAGTTTCAGCATCAATCCTTCCAATGGATATTCAGGACTGATTTCCCTTAGGATTGACTGGTTTGATCTCCTTGCAGCCCAGGGGACTCTGAAGAGTCTTCTCCAACAGCAAAGTTCAAAAGCATCAATTCTTTGGAGCTCAGCTTTCTTTATGGTCCAACTGTCACATCCATACATGACTAGTGGAAAAAAACATAGTTTTGACTAGAAGGACCTTTGTTGGCAAAGTAATGTCTCTGCTTTGTAATATGCTGTCTAGAATGGTCATAGCTTTTCTTCCAAGGAGGAAACTTGGCAAGCATGGCTACAGTCACCATCTGCAGTGATTTTGGAGCCAAAAAAATAAAGTCTACCTCTGTTTCCATTGTTTCCCATCTATGTGCCATGAAGTGATGAGACTGTATGCCATGATATTAGTTTTCTGAATACTGATTTTTAAGCCAACTTTTTCACTTTCCTCTTTCACTTTCATCAAAAGGCTCTTTAGTTCTTCTTTACTTTCTGCCAAAGGGGTGCTATCATCTGCATATCTGGGGTTATTGATATTTCTCCTGTAATCTTACTTCCAGCTTGTACTTCATCCAGCCCTGAATATTGCATCATGTGCTCTGCATATAAGTTAAATAACCAGGGTGATAAAATGTAGCCTTGACGTACTCCTTTCCCAATTTGGAACCAGTCTGTTGTTCCACATCTGGTTCTAACTATTGCTTCTTGACCTGCATACAGATTTCTCAGGAATCAGGTAAGGTGGTCTGGTATTCCCATATCTTGAAGAATTTTCCACAGTTTGTTGTGATCCACATAGTCATAGACTTTGGCATAGTCAATAAAGCAGAAGACATTTTTCTGGGACTCTCTTGCTTTTTTGATGATTCAACATGTGTTGGTAATTTGATCTCTTGTTCCTTTGCCTTTTCTAAAACCGACTTGAACATCTGGACGTTCATGGCTCATGTACTGTTGAAGCCTGGCTTGGAGAAATTGGAGCATTACTTGGCTAGCGTGTGAGATGAGTGCAATTGTGCAGTAGTTTGAATATTCTTTGGCATTGGTGTTTTTGGGGGTTGGAATGAAAACTAACCTTTTCCAGTCCTGTGACTCCTGCTGAGTTTTCCAAAGTTGCTGGCATATTGGGTGCAGCACTTTCACAGCATCTTCTTTTAGTATTTGAAATAGCACAACTGGAATTCCATCACCTCTACCAGCTTTGTTTATAGTGAATCTTCCTAAGGCCCACTTGACTTTGCATTCCAGGATGTCTGGCTCTAGGTGAGTGATAATACCGTCATGGTTATCTGGGTCATGAAGATCTTTTTTGTATAGTTCTTCTGTATTCTTGCCATCTCTTCTTAATATCTTGTGCTTCTGTTAGGTCCATACCATTTCTGTCCTTTATTGTGCCCATCTTTGCATGAAATGTTCCCTTGGTATCTCTAATTTTCTTGAAGAACTCTCTAATCTTTCCCATTCTATTATTTTTCCTCTTGGTCACTAAGAAAGGCCTTCTTATCTATCCTTGCTAGTCTTTGAAACTCTGTATTCAAATGGGTATATCTTTCCTTTTCTCCTTTGCTCTTAGCTTCTCTTCTTTTCACAGCTATATGTAAAGCCTCCTCAGACATCCATTTTGCTTTTTTGCATTTCTTTTTCTTGGGGATAGTCTTGATCACTGCCTCCTGTACAATATCATGAACCTCCATCCATAGTTCTTCAGGCACTCTGTCTATCAGATTTAATACCTTAAATCTATTTGTCACTTCCACTGTATAATCATAAGAAATTTTCTTTAGGTCATACCTAAATGGTGTAGCAGTTTTCCCTACTTTCTTCAATTTAAGTCTGAATTTGGCAATAAGGAGTTCATGATCTGAGCCACAGTTAGCTCCTGGTCTTGTTTTTGCTGACTGTATAGAGCTTCTCCATCTTTGGCTGCAAAGAATATAATCAGTCTGATTTTGGTGTTGATCATCTGGTGATGTTTATGTGTAGAGTCGTCTCCTGTGTTGTTGGAAGAAGGTGTTTGCTATGACCAGTGCGTTCTCTTGGCAAAACTCTGTTAGCCTTTGCCCTGCTTCCTTCTGTACTCCACGGCCAAATTTGCCTATTACTCCAGGTATCTCTTAACTTCCTCCTTTTGCATTCTAGTCCCCTATAATGAAAAGGACATCTTTTTTTGAGTGTTAGTTCTAGAAGGTCTTGTAGGTCTTCATAGAACTGTTCAGCTTTAGCTTCTTCAGCATTACTGGTTGGAGCATAGACTTGGATTACTATGATATTGAATGATTTGCCTTGGAAATGAACAGAGATCTTTATGTTGTTTTTGAGGCTGCACCCAAGTACTGCATTTCAGACTCTTTTGTTGACTATGATGGCTACTCCATTTCTTTTAAGGGAATCTTGCCCATGATAGTAGATATAGTGGTCATCTGAGTTAAATTCACCCATTCCAGTCCATTTTAGTTTGCTGATTCCTGAAATATTGATGTTCACTCTTGCCAACTCCTGTTTGACCACTTCTAAACAGTGAAATGAATGCACATTTATAAAATGTGGTACATTACCTTGTTGGATTGTAGAAGTTTTAAACTATGCATTAATTAATTCAATTGATGCTTTAAGCTAACTGCCTGACCTAATCTGGCTAAAAAAAAGCAGAGAAGAGCCACAAGTAGGATCTAATCTGACTCTAAGGACACCTAATCAGTCTAATTGATTTTAGTGATGTCAAATGTCAAACCAGTTTAATAGAATTTATGAGTTTTGAAATGAATAGTAATCAAGTATTTTGACAGAAAGCATACTCATTGTCACAGGATATTTTGGAGTCTGCGTACCAGCTTAACAAAATAGTCCCTAGAATGTATAGCATAGTTATTAAAATATTTTTCCTGCTAAACCTAGCATTACAATGCTTCTCCTTAATTCAGAGGCTTCCTGCATAGAAGTGTTAAGAAAACAGATTCTCTTTAAAATAACTGAACACTCGTAAAGTTTAGGAGTGTGTTAGATTTTAAATTTGTTAAAATGGATAACTACTGTTTGGATGGTCTTCACAGACATTTCAGTGATCAATGGCTTATTATTAAGTTTGCAAATTAAAAATGTTTCTGCATCATACTCATGAATAAAATGAAAACAACAATTTGGGCAATAACTAGGAAAACATAAACATCTGCATGAAATATTTAATTTGTAAAAAATTTTAAAACTGTTTTTGTTTAAAGCGCATGTGACTGAAAACAGCAGATACATTTTGAGGATCATATACCCGTGGATGACATGACATACATGGTTCAGCAACATGGGAAAGCCTTCACAGCTTGAATTATAACTTCTGAAAGTACTTCTGGGTTTAGCAAGAGAAACCAGATGGCAAAATCAAACACTTATGTTTTCATTGGAAAAGTCCATTTAGAGAAAGAATGGCAATACCTTTTTAAATTATGCTGCTACTGCTGCTTAGTCATTTCAGTTATTTTCTCTTCTGTGCGACACTATGACCTGCAGCCTGCCAGACTCCTCTGTCCATGGGATTCTCTAGGTAAGAGTACTAGAGTGGGTTGCCATGCCCTCCTCCAGGGGATCTTCCCAACCCAGGGATCAAACCCGTGTCTTCTGCATTGCAGGTAGATTCTTTATGACTGAGCCACCAGGAAAGCCCACCTTTACAAATTATAGAGGAGAACAATGTGTCTTCAGAACTATGGCCTTAAGTTCTTTGTATCTTCCTGGTGTCACTAATGAAGACACTAGAGTGTCTTCAGGATTTGTACAGAAGGCAAACTTCACATCCTCATGGATAATGTGTTAAAGGGATAAATGATTGATTGGCTCTTCATCATAAGAATAATACATATTTATAAGGGAAAAACAAGCAAAATTTAGAAAAGTGGATAAAAATAGCAATGGTTGATAGGAGTACAAAATGGCAAACCTTTTAGGATGAATAATCATGGAATTATAGTCCCAATTTTATCATGTGGAAACTCTTACTTTACTATTCTATCTTTAAAGTTTTATTCTAAGGAAATAATAAACAAAATGGTGTATTTTTAACTAAAATAGAAAATGTAAATGTCTGAAGGTAAGAAATAGGAAATAAATAGTATAGTCATATACTATATTAAAGCTGTTATATTTATGAATGTTAAAATTGTTTAAAAGGGTAAGATTGCACTGACATTAATGTGATTTAATTAGAATATAAAATAAGCAAGCAAGGTAAAAAAAAAAAAAGGATTACTCTAGGTAAGAATCCTTAGGCACTGTCCAACTGATTTCTCCAAGCACCTGAGAGATTTCTCTGGCCTTTGGAATATGCTCAGCGAGCCTGAAATGCCAGGAAATTCAATACTCTTGTGGATATCCTGCAGCCTAAATAATACCTGGGAGTTTGTGAGCTTCCCTGGTGGCTCAGATGATAAAGAATCTGCCTCCAACAGAGGAGACCTGGGTTTGATCTCTTGGTTTGGAAGATCCCCTGGAAAAGGGAATGATTCTGCTATTCTTGCCTGGAGAATCCTATGGACAGAAGAGACTGGCAGGCTGTAGTCCATAGGATCATAAAGAGTCAGACATGACTGAGCAACTAACACTTTCATTTTATTGGACGCTGGTGGCTCAGATGTTAAAGAATCTGCCTGCAATGCAGGAGACTTTAGAGACACGGGTTCGATCCCTAGGTTGGAAAGATCCCCTGGAGGAGTACAGAGCAAACTGCTCCAATATTCTTGCTTAGAGAATCCTGTGGTCAGAGGAGGCTGGTGGGCTACAGTCCACACATTTGCAAAGAGTCCAACATGACTGAAACGACTTAGCATGGGCGCACTCCGTTTCTCACTGGCTGGGGCAACTCCAAATCATATTCACTACAGTTTTCCTGAGATTCCCAGCTGGACTGGTCTCTGTCTCTCTCAGGGGTAATTTATCCATTAATTCCCATAATCTCTCACAGGGGTAACTAATCCATTAACAGTAGACTTTCTTTCTGTCTGTATATCCCTTCTCCTCTATGGGTGCTTCTGGATTCACCTCCCAGATAAAACAGATTCCTCTGTAATTTTATTCAGAGTCTGCTTATAGGAGAATCCAACCTGAAACAACACTTTTGTGTGTGTTGTATGGCTTGTGTGTATGTATCTAAGGCAATAGAAATGGACACTAAAATGTTAATAGTGCTTCTCCATGTAGAATGATTAGAAGTGCTACTTACACTTGTCTGTGTTATATGATTTATTTTTCAAGACAGTGTGTTATTTGTAGAAAGAAAATTTATGTACCAGAAAAGGCAGTGCACTGGGCCTTCTGGGTACACTGAGTCCTAGACTGAGGAAAGAAGTGCTTCAGATGGGGAGGGAAGAGGTTTGCAGTTCACATATTTCCTTCTTCCAGAAGGATTGCCCCTTCTTTTCTGGAACTTTACAGGATATAGGCTGAAGGTGAACCCCTCAGTGGACTTGCAGTGAGCAGCTGGAGCAGGCAAAAAAAGGAAATGAGGGGCATTCATTATAAAAGGAAGAGAAACTCAAGCCTCCTGGCTTTTCTACAGCAGGTTGGCTTAGCCCGCAATAAGAATGATGTACTAACAGAAGACTGATTTACACATTTCTTTCTTGCTAGAAGGCCCTGTCAGTCTTCTTTACGCTGTTTTTTGTAATTATTTTTAAAAACAACTAACCCATTTAAAATATTTGAAGTTTACTAAAACAATGTAAAAGAATATGCATATCAATGTCTTCATGTCATGATGAAGGCATATTTTTCGTAGTAGCATAGGTTCACATGAGGAATGTCAACACTGAATATATATTTTGAAGAGAATACAAATGTTTAGCAATAGAACGACAGATTACTTACAGTCCACATTAATTTTTTCATTTTGAAGATAGTGATATGATATTCCTATATATTTTATTTGCCTGTAAAATCCTCTATTTACTCCCTAATATTTAAGAGTATAATACATTTTTGCTATAAAAATTAGACATCTTGCTCAAAATTTGATTTTCACTTATTAAATTAATGAACTGAAAGATAAATTTAAAAACATACTTTTCTGTTGTGTTATTCATTAATGTCATGGATTGGTGATTTTATTTTATTAAGCATTAATGTGCTGTTCACGCAATTTAGTTCTGTATTGAACAAAAGTTTAGCAAGATTTTTTATTTACTAAAACTGTATATATCAATGGTTCTAATATTCATTTTGTTCTACTCTAAAATTAGGAAGGAGCAGGAAAACACAAGTTAGCTGTAAGTCACGTTTTCAAATGCAGTAAATCTATACCATAAACATACTGAATCAAGTAGACAGTGTTTGAACATTTTTGTGGAAAAATATATCAATATACATTTTGGTATTTTGATTGAGTTCAGTTCAGTTGCTCAGTCATGTTTGACTCTTTGTGACCCCATGGACTGCAGCACGCCAAGCTTTCCTGTCCATCACCAATTCCTGAAACTTGCTCAAACTCATGTCCATCGAGTTGGTGATGTCATCCAACTATCTCATCCTCTTTCGTCCCCTTCTCCTCCTGCCTTCAATCTTTCCCAGGGTCAGGGTGTTTTCTGATGAGTCAGTTCTTCGCATAAGGTGGCCAAAGTTTGTGAGTTTCAGCTTCAGCTTCAGCATCAGTCCTTCCAATGAATATTAAGGATTGATTTCCTTCAGGATTGACTGGTTTTTTGATTATGGAACAGAAAAACAAAAAAGATTAACTGCCAAATAAAATTTTATCATCACCTTTGTAATTGTGATACTTCTATTATATTCTATTATTGTTTATTTGGTCAAGTAAAATTTTAAGTTATATCAGTAGCACTACTGAATATCTATGGGGCAAAATTGTGTTTAAAAAACATGTCATAAAATAATGCTTAGGAGTTCTCTGTTATGTGTGGACTCATATGATTTGCTGAAACTCCAAATTGTTGTCACAAAGATTTAGTCTAAACTTTAGTACCAGACATAAACTGATTTTGAAGTACTTTCACTTTGTGTATCAAAAAAGTAAAAATATAAAATAGAATCAGTGACTCTCCTTGGGCACAATAGAAGTTGTTGTTGTTCAGTCACTAAGTTGTATCTGAGTCTTTGTGACTCCAAGGATTGCAGCATACCAGGCCTCCCTGTCCTTCACCAACTCCTGGAGCTTGCTCAGACTCATGTCCATCAAGTCAGTGATGCCATCCAACAGTCACATCCTCTGTCATCCCCTTCTCCTGACTTCAATCTTTCCCAGCATCAGGGTCTTTTCCAGTGAGTCAGTTCTTCGCATCAGGTAGCCAAAGTATTGGAGCTTCAGCTTTAGCATCTGTCCTTCCAATGAATAGTCAGGATTGATTTTCTGGAGGATAGACTGGTTGGATCTCCTTGCAGTCCAAGGGACTCTCAAGAGTCTTCTCCAACACAACAGTTCAAAAGCATCAATTCTTTGATGCTCAGCCTTCTTCATGGTCCAAGGTCCAACTCTCACATCTGTACCTGACTACTGGAAAAACCAAGCTTTGACTATAAGAACCTTTGTCAACAATGTTATTAAGCTAGGTTTATTAATAAGAAAGTTTATTATTAAGGGTATGACAGAGGATGAGATGGTTGGATGGCATCACTGACTTGATGGACATGAGTTTGACTAGACTCCAGGAGTTGGTGATGGACAGGGAGGCCTAGCGTGCTGCAGTCCATAGGACTGCAAATAATCGGACACAACTGCATGACTGAACTGAACTGATTATTAAGAATAAATTATAATAGTGTAAACATGAGATTTTATGTACTGGTTTATCTGTGAAGTTTGATCTAATGGAACTAAAAGCAAAAAGTTGGAGTAAATATTTTAAAATATATAATAGAAAACATTTCCTATATAGGGTATTTTTATATGAAGTTTTAAAAATCTAATATTTGATAAATTTTAAATATTTTATTTTAGCAAAACTCAAATGCAAATGTTTAGAGCAAGGTAAAAAACACATGCTATTGAATAGACCTAGGCAATGTCATTTTTGTCAGTATATACAAATTGAAATATTCTTAAAACAAGCATGTGCTGTGTTGCTGTGCTTAGCTACTCAGTCATGTCTGACTCTTTGCGACCCCATGGACTATAGCCTGCCAGGTTCCTCTGTCCATGGGGATTCTCCACGCAAGAATACTGGAATGGGCTGCCAAACTCTCCTCCAGGGGATATTCCCAACCCAGAAATCAAACCGGGGTTTCCTGCATTGCAGGCAGATTCTTTACTACCTGAGCTACCAGGGAAGCTCCAAAATAAGCATAGAGAGCAAAAAGATGAAGCTTAGCTTGGGGAAATATTAGTTGCAAATCAATCCATTTATTAAAGTGTGCATTATAGAAGAGCTTATAGAATAATGTAAGGCCTACTTTTTAATGTTATGAATAGAGCTGTTCATTCAATTAAAAGTTAAATTCAAAATTAAAATTTCCTATTTGGAATAAAAAAATTCTTCTTTGGTACAGAAAATTCTTAAGTCTAAGACAATAAACTGACTTTTTGTGTGCTTTGTGCATAGAGAGGAGACTGAAAATGTTGGCTTAAAGCTCAACATTCAGAAAACTAAGATCATGGCATCTGGTGCCATCCCTTCATGGGAAATGGATGGGCAAACAGTGGAAACAGTGTAAGACTTTATTGTGGGGGGCTCCAAAATCACTGCAGATGGTGATTTCAGCCATGAAATTAAAAGATGCTTACCTCTTGGAAGGAAAGTTATGACCAACCTAGATGCATATTTAAAAGCAGAGACATTACCTTGCCAACAAAGGTCCATCTAGTCAAAGCTATGGTTTTTCCAGTAGTCATGTATGGATGTGAGAGTTGGACTTTGAAGAAAGCTGAGTGCCTAAGAATTGATAATTTTGAACTGTGGTGTTAGAGAAGACTCTTGAGAGTCCCTTGGACTGCAAGGAGATCCAACCAGTCCATCCTAAAGGAGATCAGTCCTGGCTGTTCATTGGAAGAACTGATGTTGAAGTTGAAACTCCAATACTTTGGCCACCTCATGCAAAGAGCTAACTCATTTGAAAAGACCCTGATGCTGGGAAGGATTGGGGGCAGGAGGAGAAGGGGATAACAGAGGATGAGATGGCTGGATGGCATCGCCAACTTGATGGACATGAGTTTGGGTAAACTCCGGGAGTTGGTGATGGACAGGGAGGCCTGGCGTGCTGTGATTCATGGGCTCACAGAGTCGGACACGACTGAGTGACTGAACTGACTGACTGTAATATTTTAACAGTCTAAAGCTCTGTCCTTGTTGACATTTCATTTTACTTTTATGACTCAATTTTAATGTTAAAAGAGATAACTGATTCAAAGTTTGGTTAAAGTAGCATATTATTTTAAAACGCATTTTTGTTTCATAAAAAACCCTCTAATTTCTTGTATTTCCATGCTCGACTAAAATGGAAAAAATAGAATGACCACCTGTTTTATTGTTATTAATTGTGGTGGTCATTTTATTTACTAATTGTCAGGTATTTTGCTAAGCATTTATAATACACTAATTCATGCAATCATCAAAATAGCCTGGTTAAATAGATTATTGTTCCAATTTAATAGATAATGTTGTTGAAGCTTAATAGCCATCTAAGATCACATGACTTCTATGTAGCAAAGTTGGGATTTCAGTAGGTTTATTTCAGAATGGAGGCTTGGATTACTTAGTATTAACGGTGAAATATTCTTATTGCTTATTTTTAAAGACCATGCTACTTTCCCTACTCTTATGTTCACAACTCTTTATAAGATTTTAATGTTTTATAAATTTTTTATTTGCAACATACACTTTTTTCTATATCCTTTGAAAAGCTGTCATTTCAAAACACCATCCCAAACTATTGATAACATATATTTTGTACTTAGTCTCCCTTCCTCTATTTCTTAGATTAAGAGAGAGCTTTTATTTTTAGAATAAGGTTCTGTTTTGTATGGGCAGTGACCAGGCCTACCAGTGTAAAGTGGTTAAAAAAAAAAAATCTGTCCTACAATTAGATTGCTGCCACATCCTCGTTATACCGTTTACCGACCAGCTGCCACTGGGAAAGTTAACTACCTGCTCTTTGCCTCTGATGCCTTCTTTGTAAAATAAGCAAACCAACAATACTTCTGGAGTTGTGATGATGATTAATGTACATACACTGTTTCAAATGGTGATGAGTACTTTTAGGTATTATAATGAAGATAATGATAGCTAATAAAATATATCAGGTGCTCATGTGTTTACTCTTTACCATGGATTCTTATTACTATTTACTTTTTACTTTACTTCTTCTTCCTTTTAAAATCTTGATGACTTTTTGGGGGGACGATCCTTCACTTTTCGTTGCATTAAATGTACAAGCTTCCTTGATACAAAACAAAAACAAAACTTGGTAACTTGTAGGAAGTGTATATTGTTTCTGTTCTTTTGGCCCAGTGCACCAAGTATAAATTCAGTTGTTTCTAATCCATCACCACAAGCATGTGGGTTTGGCATTGCATACTGGTTGGTTAATAGCTCTAAAGATGTTCTCAGCGGTAGGATGGCTTTTGCAGCACAAGGCTCAGTCTTCACTAATATTACTGTGCAACATTCACTTTTATCATTTTGTCACTTTCCTGATGAATTTCTGTACACTGAGGTATTTGTAAAATCTACCAACTGTCAATTTTAGTACTACATTTTCATTATAAAAGGTAAGCTTTCTAAATGTTTCATATCTAGCTTATAAATGATCACTTCTTTCCCTTTCATGAGAATCATTTCCTTCTTGCTATGAAACAGCTTATAAAATCCAAATTCATCCTAAATTTCTTCTTCTGCTAAGGTATACAATAATGTGTATCTTTTGGGTATTTTCAAGTAACTCTGTATTCCTTTAGGTTCCATATTCATCTATTATCCCAGTGAATTAGTAAAAATAAAATCAACTTTTGAGACGTAAAGGAAAAGCCTTTAAATGTTCCTAGAATCAAACTAAGAGGATACATCTGTAGGAAAATTCTAATGTATCTATTTCTTATTGTATCATCTTATTATAAACAGTTAGCATTCAGAATTAACTATTTGAGCAATGAGTTTAAATAACTAAAGAATAAATACTCATTGGAAGGACTGATGCTGAAGCTGAAGCTCCAGTATTTTGGTCACCTTAGGGGAACAGCCAACTCTCATTGGAGAAGTCCCTGATGCTGGGAAAGATGGAGGGCAGAAGGAGAAGAGGACGTCAGAGGATGAGATGGCTGGATGGCATCACTGATGAATGGACATGAACTTAGGCAAACTTCGGGAGATAGTGAGGGACAGGCAGGCCTGGCATGGTTCAGTCCATGGGATCACAAAGAGTTAGACCTGACTGGGCAACTGAACAACAGAAATTTTAAAATTCAGATCCATTTTCAGTAAGATATATTTTGGTTGTTTATGATTAAGTATAATTACATAAATAAACTTATTGTGTATCCCATTAAATTTAATATTTCAAAGGAAATCGATTTTTTTCTCTACCAAATCTAATGACAGATTCCTGGAAAAATAAAGTTATCTCTTGAAGAGAAAACAAGGCATATATGTCCTGGATCCTTCTCAAAATTACTTCTGAAGCTTACTAAGGAAGGCTAATAAGCTAGAGCAGGTAAAAAGTAATAGACAGGAAACCAGATGATTATAGACGCATATGTAAGAAAACCATAAAGAGAGTGGAAATAATTTTTTCATTAAATATAGACTCATCTAATAATCTAGTTGGCCTTATCATTTTGGGGCTTCCAAATCCCTTGAAAACCTGATGATAAATATGAACTTAGTCCCACACACCCCCTGCCCACCCCACACAAATCCCAGAAAAACGTACATCCCAAAGTCTATCCAAAAAAGAACCAAAGGTCAAGAATAATCTTAGTTCTGTCAGCATAGCAAGTAGCAGTAAAGTTTATCCCTACTCTCTTAAGTGGTACATACTACTTTTCTTTAGACAAACTGAGATTTTCTTAGATCTGTTGCTGTTCTGTTTTTTCATGCCCATATTTCAGTAGCCAAGAACAGGCTCCCAATTCAGTTTTCTCATCCTCATCAAATCATTGTAGAGGACATACATCCCTTGATCCCTCCACATTTTCACATTTAATCTTCTTCTGAGTAAACCAGTTTCTCCAGAGCTCAGAACTATTAACAACTTCAAATTCTCTCCCTACTTCTCTGTGAATCAGTTTTTCTTGATTTCATCATATTTACTTGAGAGCAGATCACTTTGAATCTTGTCCTAGGATCTATCCACATCACTTCTACTCCAGGCTGGGTAGTGTTGCTAGAAAAAAAAATAATGTATCTGCAAAGTAAGTAGTTATTGTCACTACAAATTTATAATAGCGCCAGTTATCCTCTGAAATTATTTTACTTGTTTTTGGTCAGTTCAGCCTCCCACTCTTGTCACCAGTTTTTTCAAATACAGGCCACTTTCCCTTACGCCTTCTAACTAACTCTTAAACTTATTCACCAATGGGCAGATAATTCTTTTATTTCAAAGAATACAGGTTCTATCATATGGTAAATACCTAATGATCTAAATTCTAAGTTGCCAGCCCAATGATCTTTCAAAGGAGAAAAACACGACTACTTCCATGTATTCTCAAAGGTAGTAGTAACAAGAAAATGGGGACCGCGGTGGTACAATTGCTAGAAATTGATTCTTCTAATCATTAGAATGAATGAGTTAATAAAAGATATCCATGTTAAGATATCCAGTAGTAAGCTGGATATTTAGATTCCATAACCTTCGTTATACAGGTCGAAGTTCAACAGAGAAATTTCATTCAATGTGTAAATCAGATTACTATAGATTAGAGCTGTAGATCAGAGTTTGATAAGATTGACAAGGGAGTGGAATATGAAACACACCTGACTGATGGTCAGTATTCTAGTCTAATCCATAGGGTAGTAGTTAAAGTCACTTAGCCATGTCTGACTCTTGGTGACCCCATGGACTATGCAGTCCATGGAATTTTCCAGAGCAGAATAGTGGAGTGGGTAGTCTTTCCCTTCTCCAGGGGATCTTCCCAACCCAGGGATTGAACCCAGGTCTCCTGCATAGCAGGCGGATTCTTTACCAGCCGAGTCACAAGGGAAGCCCAGTCTAATCCATAGAAAGTAACATTATCCAAGGAAAAAGTTTACACTGGTTTGCATTCAACTTCCTTTCCATCCAATGGGGCAGACTTCAAGACACTCTTCTCTCTTGTTCAATCTTTTGTTAGAGTGCAGAGTTTGTTTTGACCTAGATTAAAGTTTTTACTGACAGCATAGTGGATACTTGTCATGGTTTTAGTTACCAAGCATCCTTGTTTTGACTAGGTAAATATATAATTTATAACCAAATTTTAGGAGAAAAAAATGAGTTATTAATAAATACACCAGGCCAGAACCCAGGACATATCTAGACAAATTGTATTCTGCAGTAACTCTAATTTTGAGTGAGTTTCTATGAAAATAAAGAATTTAATGTAAAATAGGCTAGACTGGGACCATTTCTCTTTATGGTTTTTACATCCTAGAGAAGAATTTAAATATCTCATAAATCAAGCTTTAATGAAATCTGCCAACCTTGTCCTTTTTCCTAATCGTCTAGGATTTGTTTGAAGATTTTGGCAACTTTTAACAACTCCTGGGAACACAAAGCGTGCATTCTGTACCTTCACATTAGAGTTTGACCTCCCATCAGCAAGAAACCCATCTCCTTACTGCAAAACAACAACAAGAACAATATTAATCACCAAAAGTGTTTTTCTCATGGCTGACAACTCTCCTAGAATAACAGTTAATCCGTTTATTCCCTCCTTTACATTCACACTCTTCCTCTGTCTCTTCAAGTGAGCAATCATGAGTAAAGTCTTTCCCCTACAACAGAAAAAAATAAAATATATAGATGAGATCCTCAATTGTCATTCCATCTCATTTCTTATAATGAATGCTGTCATCCATTGTGGTAGCCACTCTGGTTTCCCACCCAGTAGGCACATCACCTGCCATTATTCTTCCTCACTGGAAAGAGGAAGAATTAATTTCCTTTGGGTAATCTTCTGACATGTAATCAGGATCTCAGAAGTTATGGTTATAACTCTTACTTACCTGGAGGCCCTGGGGTGAATGATGAGTGATCTAAGCCAATCATAAAACTCTTATTACTCTAGCTATTGATTGGTTTAAGTACAGCTCTGTGTCACAATCATAAGCAATGAGGTGAGATAAAAATCTTACTTCTTAGAAAGTATTTTTTTTCTAGACAAAAGAGAAGATGAGAAAAATAAATAAAAAGCCCAGTACAACATCAGATGATAATGTTTCTCATGTGTTACCTAAAATTGTAAAAATCATCATTCATTAATAGACTGGGACGTCACTGGCTAAGTTTGGCAAGAAAAAAAGATGGGAACATGCTGGGATGCCATTGAGCCCTAAATTAACTTACCCTGTAATGACAATTTCTCTGGATTTCATTATGTGTAAAAACAAAGGGCTAGTATTTAGCCTACTTGTACTTGGGTCTTCAGTGAAAGAAACTTATGTGACATATCCAAATTTCTTATACAGGTAGCTTTGAAAATATGTTTGTCTACTTATAGTAAATATTATTGTTAAAAACTTAGATAATAAACATAATAAAATCAAATGCATTTGACTGATGGAGATATTATGGTATCATATAAGAGTCATCTGTGTGTATAGCAAATTATGCATTTTCTCATTGCCATTGCCAGAAAATCAGATTCTTCATTGAAAATAACTATAGATCTAGAGATGGTTAATAATTCAAACTATCAAAAATATTGTTCATATTTGTCTAAGTTTTTACTTTTTCAAGAAAGTTGTGACTACAGTGTCAGATATTTTTTCTGAAAATTACACTCTTTTATACAAAAGGTACCTTTATTTATTTTGTGGCGAAACGTTTTATCATACACAGAACCAAAGGGCCTCCATTGTTTTCTGTTTATCTATGCAGAAAAGAATCACCTTCATTTTTTTCACTTGTTTCTTTTCTTTTTTTAGGTGATCATCTCTCCCTCAGACAAAGATGTTATCCTGGAAACTTTCTGGGCAGTGATAGGACATCCTTCTCTCTAAAAACTGCTCTTGTTCTACATCTTGAAGTATATTCTTGTCACACATCTTGACTTTCATAAGCAAATCTGGTGAGTGACTTAAAACCACACAGGAGAGTTAGCTATATTTAGGATTGCCAAAACATTTCCCTCAAATTTTACGCTTTGAAGTAGTAGAAGATTTATCCTTTGTTTGAACTGAGCTTAAGCTTCTTGATGATGTAGTTATTGCTAAGGTTTTGGTGAGGATGTTATTTACTGAAGTAGTGTTCTTTTTATAGAGAATCATGGTGATAATATCACTTGGGTCTTGATAACAGGGATTGTTATGCTTCTTTTAAATAAATGATTCACTTTAAGAAATTATGTTGTTCTTTCTAAGAGTAGTTTTCTAGAAACCTCGTGCATGCTCAGTCACTAAGTCGTGTCTGACTCTTTGTGACTCTGTGGACTGTAAGGTCCACCAGGTTCCTCTGTCCCTGGGGATTTCCTGGCAAGAATACTGGAGTGGGTTGCCATTTCCTCCTCTAGGGGATTTTCTGGACCCAGTGATGGAATCTAATCTTCTGTGTCTTCTGCATTGGTAGGTAGATCCTTTACCACTGAGTTACCTAGGAACCCCCTAAAAAACCTCAGAGGTAATAGTATAGCCTATGTCTAGAAAAATGTAACCATAAAATGTATGTATAATTAATCGCATTCTGTTTCCTATTTTTATTGCTTTTCTTGTTGTCTTCAAGAACAGTTTTTTTTTTAATTTTGTGTTTATCATTCCTCTGCTTTTAAAAAATATTAATTTATTGTTTATGGCTGCACTGGATTTTTGTTACCGTGCAGGCTTTTCTCTAGCTGCAGCAAGCAAGGGCTCTTCTTCCTAGCAGTGTGTGGGCTTCTCATTGCAGTGGCTTCTCTTGTTGCAGAGCACGGGCTCTAGAGCACAGGCTTCAGTAGCTGTGGTACCCCAGCTTAGTTGTTTGGTGGCACGTGGAATCTTCCCAGACCAGGGATCAAACCCATGTTCCCTTCATTGGCAAATGGATTCTTAATTACTGGACCACCAGGAAAGTCCCAACACTTAGTTTTATTGAAATTTCCTCACTAATTTACCATGTTTCACACCCGCACCCTATTCTCATTCAATTTGTCATCAAATTATGGAGGTGTATAAGTTGAAATCTCTCTTATTAAACTATTTAATTTTCCAGTAAAATCAAATTAGGACAGGTTCCTAGAATACCTTTTTTAAAGCTATAAGAGTTATTTATGTTCCCTCTGATTCCTCTCTAATTCATTCTGCTCACTGCAGGCAACTGATCTTTTCAAAATAAAATTATAATTGTGGGCCTCCATACCATAACTCCTGTCAAAGCAAAATTAAACATACAAAAATCTTCAGATTTTTCTAATTGCCCTGTATAAAACCACCAAATCTTTCAGGATGACAAGGCCGAAGGGAAGCTATTTCCAGTGTGTCTTTGTTACTGGCCGAGATCATGAAAGAGAAACTTCCAACTTCTTAGAAGATGAGAAGGTGGTTTCCACCCTTCCTTCACTCTCCTTCCCTGTTCTTCACTAAGGATGACATATTTTATCTGGTTGGGGGTTTAGAAAAGAGATTGAGAATACATATTTCACATCTTCTGCACACTTTCTTTGTCTCACAAACAAATAAATTTAAGTCTCCATCTAAGGGGAATGTGTCAACTGAAAAAAAAAATACACAATCTAAAAGTTGAGAATTATGTCTTATTCAACAAAGAAAGCTGAGGACTTCAGTCCAAGATATAGGATCTAAGATAACTCTGAGAGACTGTTCCCAAGAGGTAAGCAAGGAAGCAGGATATATAGGAGTTTTTGCAACAAAGTAATCAGAACTTCAAAAGATTGTAATTAAAGAAAACCAGATACCTTAAGTTAAGGAATTTAGTATTTATCTATATATGGAATGATGGAAAAATAAGTACTCATTGAAATAATTTCTTTGATATGCACTTCAACTATCTGGGGTCAGTATCCTCTGCTTTCTCATCCTGAGTCTTTCAGGTGCACCAGTTGGGGATGATGGCATCAGTGGCTAACTGCTAGATGGCAGGCATCCTGTTTCTATCCTGAGTTCCCTCAGGGCTCACTCTCGGGGCAGCTGTAATGTGATGGCTTGATGGCTGCAAACATTATTTACTGATATGGCAGGCATCATTTTTTTTTTTTTTATAACTCCAAAGATGGGCTTCCCAGGTGGCTCAATGGTAAAGAATCTGCCTGTCAATGCAGGAGATGTGAGTTCAGTCCCTGGGCTGGGAAGATCTTCTGGAGAAGGAAATGGCATCCCACTGTAGTTTTCTTGCCTAGGAAATCCTATGGACAGAGAGACCTGGTAGGCTATAGTCCATGATGTTGCAAGATAGTCAGCCACGACTCAGTGACTAAACATTAGCAGCAACAACAAATCGAGAGCTAGAGACTTGACAGGCAGGAGTAGTGTATTCGTTTCCTAAGGCTTCTGTAACAAAGTACCACAATGTGTGTAGCTTAAAACAACAGAAATGTATTGCCTAGTTTTGGAGGCTGGAAGTCCAGAATCGAGGTGTTGGTAAGGCCAGGCTCCTGACGAGGAGAGTTCTTCCTTACTTCTAACTTCTCTTAATGGTCATTGATCATTGAAGTTTTGTGGTTTGCTGCTACATCACTCCAATCTTTTCCTCTGCAGTCACACAATATTATCTCTGTGTGTCTCTGTTTCTCCATATGACATTTTCTTCTCTATATCTCTGCCTTTATTTTAAATAAGGATTCCAATCATATTGGATTAGGACCCATCCTACTCCTATGTGACCTCATTTTAACTAATTACATCTGCAGTAATCCTACTTCCAAATAAGTTTATATTCTGAGGTACCAGGAGTTAGGACTTTAGCCTATCTTTTTGGATAGGATAGTTTAACTTGTAACTAGTAGAGAGCTAGTGAAGTGAAGTGAAAGTCACTCAGTCGTGTCCAGCTCTTTATGGCCCCACGGACTATACAGTTCATGGAATTCTCCAGGCCAGAATACTGGAGTGGGTAGCCGTTCCTTTCTCCAGGGGATCTTCCCAACCCAGGGATTGAACCCAGGTCTTCCGCATTGCAGGCAGATTCTTTACCAGCTGAGCTACCAGGGAAGCCCTAGAGAACCAGGTCAAGCTGCATTCTCTAACTGCTCATTTAGCAGCAGAGTTAAGTTTTAATATACTTGTGTGCATGTTTTTACATTGTTTTAGTGCTTTGAATAAAGAAGTATTAATATGATGAGCATGTCAACAAGAACCCCAAAAGGATCCCAAAAGATGTGCTTGGTGTTAGCTGCTGCAGAAATATCCCAGAAAATACTATATCTTTCTCACTAATATGCCTGCAGGGGTCTTTAACTCCTCAAATGCATCTTGTTTTTCCCTTGCACGCCTTCCCTCAACTCCCACTCATCTCCTAAAGCAGCACAGGGCTTTTATCGTTGATTAGGATACTGTTCCTATCTCTCTTCATCTACTTAATTCCTATTCTTTTACAGATCTTTGTTTAAGCACTTCTTTTGAAATGAAGCCGATAGCCTATGAGTCTGGTTAGATTCCTTTCTTATATGTTTTCACACACAGGGTCCTTTTCCTTAAGAACCCTTATATCAATGTGATATTAGACATTAGTTAGAATGATTGACCAACTATTGATCTCACCTAGCCTACAATGTTCATAAGGAATCCATTTGATTCTGTTCACTGTATTAGTACCAATTATCTAGCAAAATACTTAGAATAAGATAGGCCCCAAATAATATTTGTTGAATACATGTAAATTACTTCAAAATATTTTCATATTTTGAGTAAATTTTTAAAACTCACCTTAAATTGATTTTGGAACAAGATGGAAAAGGAACAACAAAGGGAAAGAATGAAAAGGGGAAAAAATGAGCAAAAACAAAAAACAAAAAAGATGAAAAGGAGGGAAGATAGGTAGGGAGGAAGACAGAAAAAAGGAACAACAAAAAAAGAGAATTTCCAAGTTGATTATGAGCCATGACTCAGTTACTATTTCAAAATAATGTTTTAACTGCTTAAGTATGTTGTGCTTTTACATTTCAGTTTTTTTTCATGTGTTTGCTTTTATCATCTGCATGCAGCTGTGAATTCCAGGATTAACACATATGCTTGATATTTCTAAAAGTGTCAAATTTGTCCTTGGAGAGTCTTCCTGAAATTTTTCAAGATGTGGGTATGTGAACTCTGTTCCTAAGACTGGGTATATAATTCTGTACATATCAGAAAAGGACAGTTGTTATAGCTGCAAAGATTTTAGATATGAATGGCTGTGAATATAATATATCAGATTAGTATGTTACAGAGTTAGGCACATGATTAAGTATCCAGGAAGATAAATGTGAGAGTTTTTATTGAACAAATTTGATTTAAATACAATTCACATTAAAACAATGCATGCATGACAAATAACCACCCGATATTCTTTGATTATTGAATATATTTGCAAGGATTGTTGCATCCTCCTGGACCACTCTTGCTCTTCTTTTTCTAAAACTAAAACAGAAGTTTAAAAACAAAAAAAATAACTAAAAAAACACATTTTGTCATTGTTTGTGACAGAGATGAGGGAAGACTTAGATGATGCATACTCTGTATTTTGCACATAATTCTATAGAAATATTTTAATTTTATTCTGAATGGAGTTATATGCTCATATGATTGTTACTCCTACTTTGGCTTTTAAAATGTTAGTCAATAATTTTATTCTCCTACACAAGATCTTCAGTGTCTTCTCATTGCATAATCAAGTCATTTTCCCTTCCAAGGACAGCAAAAGAAGATCTGTATTGTCTTGTCTTTCCCTATCTCTTCTGCTCCAACTGCCATCACTTACCTATTTAGTATCGCTTTTGATCTGTTCCTCAAAATATTAATACCTAACTCACTTCTTCCACAGGCCCTGCTGCTTCCTTGGATGGGTTCCTCTCCCTGGAAAGTTCTTTCACAGGCTCTTCATGTAGCTATTTTCCCTCTTCATCTCTTCATTATATGCGACCTTCACAGACCAGTCTCCCCTGACTAGTTTTGTTACCGAATGTAAATTTGTATGCCTTACCCATGGTTAGACCAGCAAACCAAAGCATCCAAGTTTGGAGCAGAGAAAGTTTTATTACAGTGCTAAGCAGAGGAGAATAGGTTTGGGGCAAGAAAGGGAATAATGTTTTGGATAGAGAAGTTAGTCAAAAACTCAGCAGATGAGCTTGGTTTTAGGGGGACTTAGTTTCAGTCTGTTTAATTAATAGTCTTGTCTCCTAGGTCCCCAATAACATATTCAGTTCAGTTCAGTTGCTCAGTTGTATCCAACTCTTTGACCCCATGGACTGCAGCACACCAGGCTTCCCTGTCCATCACCAACTTCCAGAGCTTGCTCAAACTCATGTCCATCAAGTCAATGATGCTATCCCACCATCTCATCCTCTGTTGTCCCCTTCTCCTCCTGCCTTTAATCTTTCTCAGAATAAGGGTCTTTTCCAATGAGTCAGTTCCTCGCATCAGGTGGCCAAAGTATTGAAGTTTCAGCTTTAGCATCAGTCCTTCCAATGAATATTCAGGACTGATTTCCCTTAGGATTGGCTGGTTTGATTTCTTTGCAGTCCAGGGGACTCTCAAGGGTCTTCTCTGACGTCACAGTTCAAAAGCATCAATTCTTTGGCACTCAGCTTCCTTTATAGTTCAACTCTCAAATGGATACATGACTACTGGAAAAACCATAGCTTTGACTAGATGGACCTTTGTTGACAAAGTAATGTCTCTGCTTTTTAATAAATTGTCTAGGTTGGTCATAACTTTTCTTCCAAGGAGAGCAAGTGTCTTTTGATTTCATGACATATTTTAATAACATATGAATAGATATCTGTTCATTGCTTTCATAAGATGTAAAACAGTTTGAAATTATGTTCATAGACTTTATTTGTTGATTTTTCACCTTACTGAAATAGAATATGATCTCAAAGGGCAAAGTGTTGCTCACCATTATAATTCCATGTAGTGATGAAAATGTGCCCACAAAATTATGATACTCCTTCCAAAAGTGGAGCTTAATTCCTTTATTTTGTGTGTGAAATGGATTTAATTACTTGGTTCTAACAATTTTTTTAAAGTGGAAATAATGGTGTGTGACTTATTAGATGAGATCATAAAAGGAACTGAAGCTTCCTGCTTTCTCTCTCTCTCTATCTCTCTTTCATGGCCCACTTTGAGGGAATTAATTGCTATGTCATGAGAATACTCAGTCTGCCTGTGGAGAGAGGCACAGGTGGTGAGGCCTGCCTGTTGACAAAGACTCACAGGTGAGTCATCTTGAAAATGGTTTGTCCAGTCCAAATATGAGGGAGCCTGAACCAGTATCACTCAACCAGGCCAGTCTCACTTCCTGACATCAGAGAAACTGTGGGAGATAGAATGTTGTTTTAAGGCATCAATATTTTGTTTAATATTTACATAATATATAGCTAACATGCTCTATAAAATATTTTATAACTTGATAAATTTTCATTAACATATTTGAATGAATTGATTATTAAGCATGAGAGGAGTGAAATATCCAGCCATGATGAGTGAAATATCCAGCCATGATGAATAGTACTACAGCTAATTCACGTTTCCAACTTGAGTCAAGCATGGGCTTCTGCTCAACAATTTTCCCTTTGCTATTCATTATTCAACTGCCTCAGCTTCAGCTCCTTTTACATTAAGACAAGGAATGTACCTTCTAATTAAGAAGAAAACCACATTGTATGTGACACTTTGGGCACAATTTTCTTTCTTATTTAAAATGAATAGTTGCTAAAATGTTCAGGCTTGCTTTAGAGAAAGATCTGTCTTTTCTAAATTTACCCTGTATCTACCCAGGTGACCCCATTTTCTGTCCTTTCTGTAGGATTAATATCATTCATGAGTTGAGCCACAATCAGTGCCTGGTCCTGTTTTACTGTCTGTATAGAGCTTCTTCATGTTTGGCTGCAAAGAATATCATCAGTGTGATTTTGGTATTGACCATCTGGTGATGTCTTCTCCTGTGTTGTTGGAAGAAGGTGTTTGCTATGACCAGTGCATTCTCTTGGCAAAACTCTGTTAGCCTTTGCCCTGCTACATTCTGTACTCCAAGGCCAAATTTTCCTGCTACTCCAGATATTTCTTGACTTCCTACTTTTGCATTCCAGTCTGTTATAATAAAAAGGACATCTTTTTGGGTGTTAGTTCTAGAAGGTCTTGTAGGTCTTCAAAGAACCATTAAACTTCAGCTTCTTCAGCATTATTGGTTGGGACATAGACTTGGATTACTGTGATATTGAATGGTTTTCCTTGGAAACGAACAGAAATCGTTCTGTTGTTTTTGAGGTTGCACCCAAGTATTTGGGTGCATTTTGGACTCTTTTGTTGACTATGATGGGTACTCCATTTCTTCTAAGGGATTCTTGCCCACAGTAGTAGATACAATGGTCATCTGAGTTAAATTCACCCTTTCAAGTCCATTTTAGTTTTCTGATTCCTAAAATGTCAATGTTCACTCTTGCCATCTCCTATTTAACCACTTCCAATTTGCCTTGATTTATGGACTTAACATTCCAGGTTCCTATGCAATATTGCTGTTTACAGCATCGGACTTTACTTCCATCACCAGTCACATCCACAACTGGGTGTTGTTTTTGCTTGGCTTTATCTCTTCATTCTTTTAGATGCTTTTGAACTGTGGTGTTGGAGAAGACTCTTGAGAGTCCCTTGCACTGCAAGGAAATCCAACCAGTTCATCCTAAAGGAAATAAGTCCTAAATACTCATTGGAAGGACTGCTGCTAAAGCTGAAACTCCAATACTTTGGCCACCTGATGCAAAGAGCTGACTCACTTGAAAAGACTCTGATGCTGGGAAAGATTGAAGTTGGGAGGAGAAGCGGATGACAGAGGATGAGGTGGTTAGATGGAATCACCGACCCAATGGACATGAGTTTGAGTAAACTCTGGGAGATGGTGAGACAGGAAGGCCTGGTGTGCTGCAGTCCATGGGGTTGCAAAGAGTCGGACACAACTGAGCAACTGAACTGAACTGAACTCACTAATGTAGAGAAGTTATAATATTTGATGAAATTCCCTATACTTTCAGATCAGTTCTGATCTCATTTGGATCTACCCAGGGAGGGAATTAAGCAAAGACAAAGAACCACAGTTGAATAGTCTATAATCAAAATTGAAAAAAATGAATCATTAGAACATAGGCAACATTTTTTATATCACATTAATTATCTAGATAAAACAGAAAGGAGACCAGTTCACTCATTCATTTCTAACCTAGATGTTTTGTAGAGATGTCAGTCACAGGCGTACATTTGGAAAGCACCAACTACACATATTGTAGTTATGTAATGGGTGCACTTAAGGGCACTTTACATTCACTTCATAACTAAAAACACACTCACTGAAATTTAGTCACTACATAAACAATTATATTTTGTATCTAAAATGTGATTCCCTCTCTGTCTTAATTTTTATCTAAAGAAAGAAAGGGAAAGTAAAAGTTTCTCAGTCATATCCGACTCTTTGCATCCATTGGAATTCTCCAGGCCAGAACACTGGAGTTGGTAGCCGTTCCCTTCTCCAGGGAATCTTCCCAACCCAGGGATTGAACCCAGGTCTCCCGCATTGCATGTGGATTCTTTACCAGCTGAGCCACCCTGGAAGCCCCTTTTTTAAAATCTAACTTATCTGTAAAAATTCTCTATGAACCTTACAATTTTTATCTTGAAGCAAAGATTTGCATCTCAGCCTTTATTTTTTCTAAGTGTTAGTTTACTCACCAAACTAAAAGCAAGTTCCATGTCATAATACATTTGCAGTATATCTACTTTAAAGGTACTACAGGAAAAAAATGATTGGAAATTTTAATAACTTCTCTGGTACTTCAGCAGCAGAGAAACTGTTTAACAAAATTTGAAATATATAGGTTTTTGAAAATAGTTTGCTTCTAGAAAATACAAATGTATTCATGCACATCAGAGAATAAGATAAAACTAAATACAGAAAATTAATTTTCCCCAAAATCAACCAGATGGGAGGCATGCATTTTTATTAAGAAAATTGTTAAATAGTGTATTATATTCTATATAAATAATAAAGCCTAATTATCCTCCAAATGTTATATCAAAAGTGGCAAATTAAATAAAAAATTAAAATTGAGCTTCCAAAACTCTAATTCAGACAAATTGTTTTTAAAGTGTAAACTAAAAGTAGAAAAATGTTTGAGATTAGTCAGTAAACATAATTTTCAATTAAAAATATTTCTAAAAGAAGACTAGGGAAAATATTTTATATGTGAATATAAAAGTCTCAATTAACATTGCATTTCCCCGTAGGAACTTTGGGCAGAAAAATCCCATGGACAGAGGAGACTGGCAAGCTACAATCCAAAGGGTTTCAAAGAGTTGGACACAACCCTGAACAGCTTATGAACTTTAATGAAACTAGTTGTGAGACAGTGCTTTTCTTTTCTTTGGATGGTTTATAATGACCAATACAATTGTTCCCTTACAGTAAATGTAATAATAATATCATAGTGCTCAATCACGAACCTCTCTAACAGAACCTGAGTTCAAAATTTGTTTTCTTTCCTTCTCTATTATCCTGATGATGATCATTATTACAATTGTTGAACAATAATTAGTATTAAGGCTGCAAAGAATAAAGAGCTTTTTTTGAGGTCTGAGGAATTGCAATTCAGGAAACACAGATTTGGATAATACTGAAAGAGTGTTCCAGGGAAGAGAAAGAGTCAGGGAGTTACAAAGGCTAAAGCAACAAGGTTGTTAAAGTTGTTTTGCGAGAATAACAATTGCCTCTGATGCAAAAGGGCTTCTCTGATGGCTCAGATAGTAAAGAATTTGCCTACAATGCAGGAGACCCAGGTTTGATCCCCTGGTGGGGAAGATCCCCTGAAGAAGGGAGTGTTGAAGTGTTAGTCACTCAGTTTTATTTGACTCTTTGTGACTCCATGGACTGTAGCCTGTCAGACTCCTTGGTCCAAGGGATTCTCCAGGCAAGAATATTGGAGTGGGTTGCCATTTCATTCCAGTATTTTTGTCTGGAGAATCCCATGGACGGAGGAGCCTGGGTGGGCTACAGTCCTATAGTCCTGGAGTCACAAAGAGTCAGAAACAACTGAGTAACTAACACTTTCCCTGATGCTAAAAGGAAATACTTGCTCTTAAGGCACAGGTTGTCACAATTTACTTAGTGTCAAAGGCTCAGATTCCATCTAGACTGAGATGTACCATTTCCTTAATGGCCTCCAGTCTCCATTTTAGAGAATCTTTTGGCAACACTGACTCCATGGTAAATTTTTTTTTCCACTCAGTCCTAACTGTAGTCAAATAGCAATCAGATATAATTCTATGAGTCTTGAAAAAAGCACATGCAAAAATTCTACTTGATTTTGATTTTTCTCTTGATATTTCTAAAGAGATAGCCTTTATTTCTTTCAATAGTCCATTGTTTCAAATAAAGTGTAAGTATATAGAAAAAGTCTTCTTTTAATAGTTTCAATGGAAATCCATTTTATGTTTTAGTTGATTAAACCAGAAAATTAGCTGCATTTTATGTTTCCTGTATTATATCAACACATTATGTTCTCTCATATTTAAACTCTCATAGAACAGAATGTTTTATTTATTGTTTTATCCTCATCATCAATTTTAGGAACTACTAAATAGTTTATTAAATTAAAGTGAGCTATAAAAAACAATAATGCACCATTTTCTGGTAGTAGCTATTCCAAAATCCCAATGGAGGTATGTTTGGTCAATTAATCACCATTTGAGTGAGAGCAAATAGCACATTGTCTAATATCCTTCTAGTTCACACTTAGAAAATCCTCTTAACTTTCTGGGAAAATAGCAGTGATTTGTTTTCAAATATTCTGTGTTGACTCAGTGAACACTCTGAGGTACTGTTATCAGTTGCTGCCTTGACAGCAAACTCAATTCAAGAGCCAGTTTTTTAATCTGTCATGAAGCCTATATTTCATTTGAACATCAGACTGGAATATCCTTGTGATAATTCAGGCACCTGTGTTTTTTATTTTAAATGCTGCAGAGTGGAGACACATGTTGGGCTGATACAGAACCCACAGCTCAGTGTAAAAAAATCACAGATAGCTACAGATGATCCAGAAACACAGGAGCTTATTCCCAAGGGAACCACCATTCTGATGGGCTGGATAAGAGCCATACAAAGTATGTTTATCCTGAAAAATGGGACTACCCAAATCCCTCTATAAATGCCAAATAAAACACCCCAGACAAAGCAGCAGATATGCTTCCTATTCAAGTTTGCCAGGTGGCACTAGTAGTAAAGAACCTGCCTGCCAGTGTAGGAGATGTCAAAGACTAGGCTTCAGTCCCTGGGTCAGGAAGATCCCATGGAGGAGGAAATGGCAACCTACTCCAGGATTCTTGCCTGGAGAATCCCATGGACAGAGAGCCTGGTGGGCTACAGTCCAGTGGGTCACACAAAGTTGGACACAACCGAAGTAACTTAGCACGCACACGTGCACAATCCAAGTGGGGTTGGCTTTATGATGACAACTGGATGTTTTCACATGTGAAAATGCCCATAACCTGAGTGTTAGAGGGAAGAAGTTTTCCTTTACCCTTCTATGTTCTTCTGGTAGGTCTAAAAATGAAACTGATGTAAAACAAATCAATAAGAGAAAATCAAGCAAACGTTTAATAACATGAATACAAGACTCAGAAAAATGGAGTAATTCACTATAATGCCTGAAATCTTCACCATAATCATCTTCAGCTAAAGACAAAAGAAGATGTTACAGGCAGTGGTTGAAGGCAAATCACACAGAGATGGAAATGAATTATGGATAGGACTTGGAATTGGGTATGTTTGAGCAGGTATGAGCCAACTCGTTGGAAAAGACCTTGATGCTGGAAGCGACTGAAGGCAAAAGGGGTGGCAGAGGATGAGATGACGAGATAGCATTACTGACTCAAAACACATGAATTTGAGCAAGCTCCAGGAGATAGTGGGACAGAGGAGTCTGGTATACTACAGTCCACAGGGTCACAAAGAGTTGAACATGACTTAGTGACTGAACAACAACAAGCAGATATGATGTAAAAGAGTTGCATTTCTTCTACCTGATTGTATTTCAGGGATGGACACAGAGTCAGAAACATTTCCCTTTCCTAGCACTATAAAACAGGAGGCATGTAAATCTGCCCTTCAAGCCATATTAATCAGACATGCTAAATGGAAACCAGTAAGATTGAGTTTGAACAATGTGCAATAGAAGTTGGACTTCTGGTAGAGACAAATTGTCTGCGCTACAACAGCTCTATATGGAGCAGAGACAGGTTTATGACAAGAGCCTATGACCACCTAGTAGCAACAAATACTGTACTTTGGACACTTAAGGAAGAGTTACTATATTTCTTTGAATATTAATTGAAGCTTCCCCAATGATTGAAGGGCATAAGGTTATACGGATGTCAGAGAATGGCTCTACCTTGGATGTCAGTGCCTGGAAAACTTTCATAAAAAGATGGAAATGGTTTATACAGGATTCTGATGGCCTAGAGAATGCAAGGAGTGATACTCAGAAGAAAGGAGACTCTTTTCCCCTAGAATTGACTTAGAGCTGCCTGCATTGCTGCTGGAACTGACTGCCTTGAGAATGGTACTAAACATCAAAGAGGTGGTTTATGGATGACCATTCCAAAATAAGGGCTTCCCAGGTGGCACAGTGGTAAAGAACCAGCCTACCAATGCAAGAGACTCAAGAGATGAGGGTCGATCTCTGGGTTGGGAAGATCCCCTGGAGTAGGAAATGGCAAACTTCTCCAGTATTCATGCCTGGAAAATTCCATGGACAGAGGAGTCTGGAAGGCTACAGTCTATGAGGTTGCAAAGAATCGGACATCACTGAGCAAAGGAGCACACGTGCACACACACATTGCAAAATGAATGGACAAAATCCTGTTTAAAAGGCCACTGCTCTGATTGAAGAAGATAAAAACAGATGAGCAGAGTGTGGTGAGTGGCATGCAGTTTTCCTAGCAGTAATGGATGAGTTAAACAGGGGTAAAAGGCAGAGGAACCAGAGATCAAATTGCCACTGTCTGCTGGATCATTGGAAAAAGAAGAGCGATCCAGAAAAACATTTATTTCTGCTTTATTGACTATGCCAAAGCCTTTGACTCTGTGGATCACAATAAACTTGGTAAATTCCAAAAGAGATGGGAACACCAGAGCACCTGACGTGCCTCTTGAGAAACCTGTATGCAGGTCAGAAAGCAACAGTTAGAACTGGACATGGAACAACAGACTGGTTCCAAATAGGAAAAGGAGTACATCAAGGCTGTATATTGTCACCCTGCTTATTTAACTTATATGCAGAATCCATCTTGAGAAAGCCTCGGCTGGAAGAAGCACAAGCCGGAATCAAGATTGCTGGGAGAAATATCAATAACCTCAGATATGCAGATGACACCACACTTATGACAGAAAGTGAAGAAGAACTAAAGACTTTCTTGATGAAAGTGAAAGAGGAGAGTGAAAAAGTTGGCTTAAAGCTCAACATTCAGAAAACTAAGATCATGGCATCCAGTCCCATCACTTCATGGCAAATAGATGGGGAAACAGTGGAAACAGTGGCTGGCTTTATTTTTCTGGGCTCCAAAATCACTGCAGATGGTGATTTCAGCCATGAAATTAAAAGATGCTTACTCCTTGGAAGGAAAGTTATGACCAAACTAGACAGCATATTAAGAAGCAGAGACATTACTTTGTCCACAAAGGTCTGTCTAGTCAAGGCTATGGTTTCTCCAGTGGTCATGTATGGATGTGAGAGTTGGACTATAAAGAGAGCTGAGCACTGAAGAATTGATGCTTTTGTTCTGTGGTGTTGGAGAAGACTCTTGAGAGTCCCTTGGACTGCGAGGAGATCCAACCAGCCCATCCTAATGGAGATCAGTCCTGGGTGTTCATTGGAAGGACTGTTGTTGAAGCTGAAACTCCAATACTTTGGCCACCTGATGCGAAGAGCTGACTCATTGGAAAAGACCCTGATGCTGGGAAAGATTGAGGGTGGGAGGAGAAGGGGACAACAGAGGATGAGATGGGGATGGCATCACTGACTCAATGGATATGAGTTTGGGTAAACTCTGGGAGTTGATGATGGACAGGGAGGCCTGTAATGCTATGGTTCATTGGGTCACAAAGATTTGGAGACAACCTAGCGACTGAACTCACTGACTGACTGAAACACTCCTATGTTTGGGTTTTTACTGACTCATGGACAGTGCCTAGTAGCCTAGTCATCTGATGAGGCAGGAAGGCAATGGAAATCTGATGTATTAAAGATATTCCCATATGGGGCATGGGCCCTCGGAAATCACCATATGATCTGAGGTGTGCATTAAAGAAAGACATGTAAATACTCATCAGAAGAACTCCCTTCCAGATTTGGAAGTAGATGCCCCCAGGTGCTCCTTTGAGTAAACTGGAAAATTATGCATAAACTGATATTCTAATGTGATTCTTACTTAGGAGTTTGGATTTAAATCCATACAGTGAAACTATAAACACAGAATAAACAGTTTTATTTAGGGGAAAGGTATAATCAAATCTGTGTTTCAAAAAAAACACTCATTCTCAGATGGATCATGGATAGACCAAAAACAGAAAGAACTATAGAGAAATGAATGCTGAGAAAGCAGAAAAAAGACATTAGATAGCAGACTGCAGAGCACTGGGGAACCAAGGTTGAACAAAATTAAAACCAGATTTTGTCCTAATTTTTTACTTCAATTGTGTATCTCATGGCTTTCCAGTCAGTACTCCATGTTATTTTAATCATTTGACTTTTACTATGTGCTTTGCTCACTCTGTTCTTTACCTGAACCAAGCTTCCCTCTCACTTCCATTAGTCCAAGTTATTCTCATTTTTAAGGCCTATGTCAAAACAAAGCTCCATGGATCTTGTTTGATCTCCCCAAGCAGAATCACTTGTCTTTGTCATCTACCAACTAATTAATGGTATCTGTATCAAAAATAAACTAAAAATAAATTTAAAGGAGAAAATGAAAAAAAAAACGTATTATATTTCTTAGAAAAAGTAGGTAAAATGCTATAGAATTAACAAAAGGCATAATTCCTCTGTCATATAACTTCTGGGTCACTGTGAACAAGGAGGAAGACATAGGAAGGGATAAAAATCATAGAAAAGATGATGGTTGACCTGGATTTACAATCTTAGGTAGGATTTGAGCACATAGCTTTGAGAGAAGGCAGTTTCTGGTGGCAGAGAGGGCACAGGTCAAGAAGCATGTTCAGAGAATAAAATTAGCTCAGCAGACTGGAATATAGGCAAAGCAGACAAAGCAAACATTGAAAGGATATGGAAGACCAGGATTACAAAGAGCCTTGAATAGAGGCCAAGATAAGGAGACTGTGTATGTGTGATTAGCACGTCTCTTTGCAAACCCATGGACTGTAGCCCATCAGGTCCCTTTATCCATGGAGCTGATGTTCAGTTATTAAGCAAGCAAATCTTAGAAATATTATATGCTTCAGATATCTTCTTCCCTTTTCATATCTAATCCCACCTTAGATAAGCCTCCCAGAGCCCCAAGTTAATGGTTCCCTAATGTGCCACAGAAACTTAAATATTACTACCAAGCTGCCACCCACCCAGTTGTAGCACAGCCTATAGTCCAGTGCTTCTGAAGTTATTGTAAAAAGCTTGTATCAAGATTACATTCAAGTGATGGTGCATCGATCAAAGAGGGTTTCATTTCCCCATTGTAGCACTTCCCCCATCATATACAAAATCTAATGATACCAGATAGTTCATGCATGTAAAAATGACAAAGTTTGTCTGCTATGTCTGTTCTTTCAATTTGATTCTAGATTTCTCTTGTAAAATGTGTATCTGAGTGGACAGAGGAAAAATGGTACTTCTTAAACAAAAACATAAATTTTAGCCTTATTTGCAACTGCCTTCCCAGTCTTAAGATGGTCTTCCTTACTGGGTGGGTACCTCTATCAATATTATTGTTAATAATAACAATATAAAGTACTTATTAAGCACATGTACTTCGCAAAGTACATGTATCTCATTTAGTCTTCCCACAACAATTTTCTCATTTTTCATATGAGGATATTTATAGATACATTAATTCCCTAAAGTCACACAGTGTAAATGAAGGACCTGGTTTTTTAACCCAGGCCCATCTGATATCAAAACCTGAGCCCCAAATTTTGAACTCTGATTGTAGGTTACTGCCTCTCACTAGACCAGGAGCCCTCCATTTCTTAAAACAGAAGATTCTTTTTGATTTCTCATATGATTTGGAAGGAGATATAGAACAGATGTTTAGCTTCTCCAATAAAAAGTAAAATAAAAGCCATGCCTTTGTTGTCCACATAATGTTGTGTTACCTCGTGTTTACTTGTTTTCCTGGAAATCATGAAAATATTAGGGACAAAATTGCATATGAAATCAACATTTTTCTTTTGGCTCTAAAGGATGTCATAACTTAGGTTTTATCATTTGCACTTCTGAATAAGCAGTTCCACTATAGCCACAGGCAGTACTTACCTCTTCTAAGTTATCATCTGACTGAATGAAACTCTACAGGAAAAGGAAGTAATTTCTATGTTTTGGGTCATCCTCCTTACTTTAAGCAGGTTTAGTCTTTGATTCATTTTTCACTTTCATGCACTAGAGAAGGAAATGGCAACCCACTCCAGTGTCCTTGCCTGGAGAATCCCAGGGACAGAGGAGCTTGATGGGCTGCCATCTATGGGGTCGCACAGAGTTGGACATGACTGAAGCAACTTAGCAGCAGAAGTCTTTGATTGTATCAACAGGATTTGTATAGCAGTTGCATATTTATCTTTCAATGAATGGTAAAGTCATGACCTCCAGATATTGGGAAAATGCATGCCAGTGTGATGCTTTCAAAATAACAATTGAAATTATCTCTGTTATCTTACCTTGAGCAAAAATAAGGATAAAACTGAAAAATACATTTTCAAGTAAGTAAATTTTCAAGTGAATAAAAACTTAAATTTGATATGGAGATTCCCAAGGAAGCCAGGTCTAGAACTCTCACCAGCCATTTGTCTTCACTGATACTTCAGTTCTGAATCTAAGGAGTTAAATCATATTGTGCAAGTTTCTGTAGCTAAGATATTCTTCATTTTTCTCATCTGTGTAAATAAGAGGTTGGATAAAGTGAATTCCATCATGTCATCTAGTTCCAAAATAAATCAGTTCTGTGATTTATCAGTCATTCTCTTCATAATTTGGATCTCCACTAAGTTTAACTTTATATGTCTCACATATCTCTTCTTCTACAATTTCACCATGCCTACCTTAGAGTTAGCCTTCAAAACCTTTGTTTAAACTATTGTCCTTATTGTAGTCTCCTTATTCCAATTCATATGTTCTATCTTCAGTGTATGCTAGTTCTCTGTGATATTATGAATCAATAAAGGGTATGGTTTAAAGTTTTTATAGGGTTAAAGTTTATATTTTCCTAAATAAGGTCATTAAAATTAATATATATTTTATGGTCTTTTCAATAAATAATACAAAGTAGGAAACAACTTGTAAAATAAAAAAGTCTAGTCTTTCTCAAGACTTTTTAATGATTTTTTTCACATTCCTCTAGAACTGGAAAGGGCCTGGACAACTGAAAATGTGATATTATTAGTAACAAGTAGTGAAATTAAGACAGCTCCCCAGGGTCTCCGTGGTAAAGAATCTGCCTGCCAATACAGGAGACCCAGGATATATGGGTTCAATCACTGGGTCAGGAAGATCCTCTGGAGAAGGGAATGGCAACCCACTCCAGTATTCTTGCCTGGGAAATCCCATGGATGGAGGATCCTGGCAGGCTATAGTCCATGGGATTACAAAGAGTCAGACAGGACTGAACACCTGAGCATGCATGCGTGCAAAAGGTCGAGAAGTGAAAATTAAATCCTATTGCAACAAAGTTTAAGATTTTAAAAATTCTCTCCTCCTGTTTGCTGTTTTATTCCTTGGAAAGTATATCATTACTAAGGCTTAAAAACCTTTTCATCTAAAAAATTTTGGTGGAGTGTTACTTTTTGAAATAGATTTTGATCTTCAAGACTTTAAAATGTTATTAAGGGGAAAATGTGTTAAAGTTCTTGAAAACAGTCCTTTTAAGAAAATTATAGACCAATTCAATTACTATTACACACCACATGAAATTACCTGATTTCATCTGGAATGTGGTAAGCGAAATCCAACTGTAGAACAACAGTTGATTCTGGTATCTTTCCTAGTATCTAAGAGAGGGTATATGTCTATGAATTGCATCTACTATATACAAACCACATCAATGTCTCAGTAATCTGTGCTTTTCTGATAAGTGAGAACTTTACATGAAATTCTAGTAATAATTTTTCAAGTGATCCTGTTCCTTTCCAGTATCATATTTTTAATTAATCATGAGTTGAGAATTAAATCTGAATATAGTCATTAATCCTAGAAAATACATCAGTGGGTTTTATTTGCAATTTTCAGGAGCAATAATTATTTAGCAGCAATTATTTCTAAATTGGACTTATAAAAATGAAGTAACTTGGTAACATTAATGCATGGACATAAACCAACTGCCAAAATGGCATTTATAAATAATTACACTGATACGAGATTACATATGGAAATTATAGTTCACTTTCTAAAAGACTCTTAACAGTGCTTGAAATGCTGATAAGAAGAAATTTTACCCTCTAAAAAGTTCACTGATATTTAGTACATTATTGTAAGTAGTAGAACTTATATGGATTAGTAGTTAATTTATACCTATTTCCTCAGATGATAAATTGTACCAAGACTCTATAGATATCTGAATTAAATATGCTCTGCTACCTACAATGCTCATTTTCAATAATGGAAAATCACCACCTTTAAAGCTTTTTATTAATCAATTGAAATTAATTTTAAAACATTCAAAAATTAGAGGTCAATATTTTTTTAAATGACAGTAGGGGAATTTTATATTGTTAAGAGAATTTTTTCACATGACTTAAAATTTTTTGTCTTTTTCACAAAGGAAATTAATATTTAATATATATTTTCTATTCATACTTACATTTGTGATTTTCAAGATGAAACTCATTTCTACCTTGGAGCCTAATGACACTGTAGTGATAAGAAAAAAGATTTGGTAAACATTATTTTCACACTTGATTATTTTCTTAGAGGTGTATTTGGACTAAATCTTATTTTATATTTTACTATGGTATGTGAAGTCAAGTGGGCATTAGGAAGCATCACTATGAACAAAGCTAGTGAAGGTGATGGAATTCCAGTTGAGCTATTTCAAATCCTGAAAGATGATGCTGTGAAAGTGCTGCACTCAATATGTCAGTAAATTTGGAAAGCTCAGCTGTGGACACAGGACTGGAAAAGGTCAGTTTTCATTCCAATCCCAAAGAAAGGCAATACCAAAAAAAGTTCAAACTACTACACAGTTGCACCCATCTCACATGCTAGTAAAGTAATGCTCAACATTCTCCAAGCCAGGCTCCAACAGTAAGTGAACTGTGAACTTCCAGATGTTCAAGCTGGTTTTAGAAAAGTCAGAGGAACCAGATATCAAATTGCCAACATCCTCTGGATCATCAAAAAAGCAAGAGAGTTCCAGAAAAACATCTAATTCTGCTTTATTGAGTATGCCAAAGCCTTTGACTGTGTGGATCACAATAAACTGTGGAAAATCCTGAAGGAGATGGGAATACTACACCACCTGACCGCCTGTTTCTCTGCCTCTTGAGAAACTTGTGTGCAGGTCAGGAAGCAGCAGTTAGAACTAGATATGGAGCAACAGACTGGTTCCAAATAGGTAAAGGAGTATGGCAAGGCTGTATATTGTCACCCTGCTTATTTAACTTACGCAGAGTACATCATAAGAAATGCTGGGCTGGGAGAAGCACAAGCTGGAATCAAGATTGCCAGGAGAAATATCAATAACCTCAGATATGCAGATGACACCACCCTTATGACAGAAAGTGAAGAAGAACTAAAAACCTTCTTGATGAAAGTGAAAGAGGAGAGTGAAAAAGTTGGCTTAAAGCTCAACATTCAAAAAACTAAGATCATGGCATCCAGTCCCATCACTTCATGGCAAATAGATGGGGAAACAGTGGAAACAGTGGCTGACTTTATTTTTCTGGGCTCCAAAATCACTGCAGATGGTGATTGCAGCCATGAAATTAAAAGATGCTTACTCCTTGGAAGGAAAGTTATGACCAAACTAGACAGCATATTAAGAAGCAGAGACATTACTTTGTCCACAAAGGTCTGTCTAGTCAAGGCTATGGTTTCTCCAGTGGTCATGTATGGATGTGAGAGTTGGACTAGAAAGAAAGCTGAGCGCTGAAGAATTGATGCCTTTGAACCGTGGTGTTGGAGAAGACTCTTGAGAGTCCCTTGGACTGCAAGGTGATCCAACCAGTCCATCCTAAAGGAGATCAGTCCTGGGTGTTCATTGGAAGGGCTGATGTTGAAGCTGAAACTCCAATCCTTTGGCCACCTCATGTGAAGAGTTGACTCATTTGAAAAGATCCTGATGCTGGGAAAAATTGAGGGCAGGAGGAGAAGGGGACGACAGAGGATGAGATGGTTGGATGGCACCATCGACTCAATGGACTTAAGTTTGGGTAGACTCTGGCAGTTGTTGATGGACAGGGAGCCCTGGCATGCTGTAGTTCACAGGGTGGCTGAGTGACTGAACTAAATTGAAATGAACTGATAGTATAATACATAAAATATTAAACTTTATGACCCAATTATCAATTAAAAATTAAATGGAATGATTGTTCTACGAAGCACTTCTAGCGAGTAAATAATCTTTCAACTTAGCTATAACCATTGGACAAAGTTTCCTGGCTATCATCTCCGTCATGTATTGAATATATGTCTATTTTATTGGTTGGCTATGGGTTACATTGGCCTTCCTTGGTGGCTCAGTGGTAAAGAACCCACCTGCCAGGGCAGGAGATGCAGGTTTGAACCCTGGGTTTGGAAAATCTCCTGGAGAAGGAAATGGCAACCCACTCCAGTATTCTTGCCTGAAAATCTCATAGACAGAAGAGCCTGATGAGCTGCAGTCCATGGGGTTGCAAAAGAGTTGGACACAACTTAGTGACTAAACAACAACAACAGGGGTTATATTATCTGTTTCTTTTAAAGAGTGTTGACCTTTGTTTTGCAGGTAGTTACTTGTAGATAAGCTTGTTTGAGTGACTCGAAATTGCCTTTACTTTAAGGCTAATGCATGCCTTCTCCTAAAGCATGATATTTTTGAATTTTTACTATTATCCCAAGTTTCAGCATATCTCTTTTCTCTGACTGGTGAAAATCTGAACAGTTCCTAGACTGCAAACTCAGAGAAATGTTTAATTTATTGTTCCCCGGCGATTGTTTTCTTGGCCCCATGGAGTTTCCCCCTATTAATGTGCAGATTAGTATTTAATGGGAGACTCAAAACGGATCTCTTGTGAATTTCTGAAGCTTTTTCTCAGGATTCCCTTGCTTCTGATACTTTGTCCTGCAACTCTGGCTTCCTTTGTGTCCCTAAACTCTGATCTGTCTCTTCACCTCATCAGGATTTCCAGGCTCTTGGACTCTCTTTTCCCTATCAGAATATTTCATCTCACTAGAAAGTTGGTATTTGTAGAGTTTCTTGTACGTATTTCTCTTCTCTCATGAAGCATAATTGGGCATTGATTCTTGTCCAGTATATGAAAACAGTTTTTTCCTTTTTCTTTACTTTTATAGTTATTTTCAGTGAGAGAAAGTGTATAGTGTCATTTACTCCTTAATAAGTGAAAATAGGAAACAATTTCTGTAGCTGAATATAAGAACAGTAAAATTTTGTTAGATATATTGGAGATTTGGCATATTTCTTTTGAAAATATGAAATCTTACTCATTTTTTAATTGATACCTAATATTATCTGACCTGTGTCCAAAAGTGGTCATCAATAACAGCAAAGATGTTCTTAATCTTTATTTCTAAAACAGGATTGTCTTTTCAGATACGTGAACTAGTATATGAAATCAGTTTGAATTCCACATTGTGGAACATATGCATTGGGACTTAAGAAATTTTAAGATATTAACAAATGTCATTCAAAGAAGAATATCTCTTAAGATTGTCTGAATTTCAGTGAGAATCATATTAAAGAGTTTTCAGCATGAATTGGAACTGGATAAAACCACATTGTGTCATTGCAGAATAAATTGATTTACTGGCTGTTACACTTTATATTTGACATTGGAAAATATTAGTGTCATTGATGCCAAGGTATTCTTCCTTGCCAAAATTAGCCAACATCTCAAATGTTTCCTAAAGAAATTCCTGGACCAGTTTAACACAGATCAAGCCAACAGTATGGAGGTACAAGTGAATACTTTTCTTCTCCTTTACTTCTATATATTGGTATGCATTCAGTTAATAAAATAACAGTAGTAAATTATTTCAGAATGAAATTTAAAACAAGGGAAGAATATGCTAGTTTTTTATTCTGTTTAGTGGTTAGGATTTAGAATTGAAATTTTATCACCTAACAGTTTTTGCTTCGTCTCATAATTTCTGTTGTTTCATTCTAGAGACTTAGAAAAATTGTTTAGACTGAGAGTCCTATGGTCACAACTTAACAAAGTGACCCATCTTGTCAGACTTTAAATAGTTTAAGTAGTAAAGAAATGCATGTTATATACACACTGTGGTGGTAAAGAATAGCTAATTATTCATCAGTTCTGTTTCTATTTTCTTTTGAGCACACATGCAGACCAATTGCCTAGCTTTCTTTGCAAAAAAACTACTTTGTTAGTTGAATCTAGGTGGTCTTTGAACATTGGAATGTGAGAGTAGATAGTGTATTTCCATGCTGATTCATGGTTACCTCTCTTCTCTCTCCTTCCACTATTATTTTGCCGGCTCTAGAGAACTCCAAAAATATAGAGGGGACAGCTTAGTGACAGAAAAAGAGTCAAAGCCTCTGAATGGAGCACTACTCACTACCTCTCCCATGAGAGGGTAGGAAGAGCACTACCCTCTCCCATGGAGTAGATCTCATATGATCAAGAAATAAACTTTTTTTTATGTTAAGTCACTGAGATTTTTGATTTGGTTTGTACAGCCTTGATAAACATAGATTTATAAATTCAATTCACTTCAGTTCAGTTCAGTCGCTCAGTCGTGTCTGACACTTTGCGACCCCATGAACCGCAGCACACCAGGCCTTCCAGTCCATCACCAACTCCCAGAGTCTACGCAAACCCATGTCCATCGAGTCAGTGATGCCGTTCAGCCACCTCATCCTCTGTTGTCCCCTTCTCCTCCTCCCCCCAATCCTTCCCAGCATTAGGGTCTTTTCCAATGAGTCAATTCTTTGCATGAGGTGGTCAAAGTATTGGAGTTTCAGCTTCAACATCAGTCCTTCCAATAAATACTCAGGACTGATCTCCTTTAGGATGGACTGGTTGGATCTCCTTGCAGTCCAAGGGACTCTCAAGAGTCTTCTCCAACACCACAGTTCAAAAGCATCAATTCTTCGGTGCTCAGCTTTCTTCACCATCCAACTCTCACATCCACTGGAAAAACCATAGCCTTGACTAGATGGACAAGTCATAAATAAACTGCTGTAAATTGTGAAGAAGGAGACCCGTGTTAGGCAGTGCCAAACATTTAGTTGGATAAACCTAACATACTGACCCTATGGCTGTAGGGGCAGTCTTTGGAAATACTCAAGGAGTGTTATGTATGGCTTTTTATTTCTAGTTTTAGCAAAAGATTTCATGAAAGGAATAAGCTTAGTAAAAACTGTCTGGTTTTCAGAGAACAAAGATATTAGTAAGAGTCTAGAGAACATGGGTTTTGCAGGCTTGGAGAAGCCAACTGCCACTGGGAATCTAAGTGGTAAAAATAAAGATGAAAAAAGGTTTGATCCACAATGTCACAGTAAGACTTTTCAACTGAACAAAGAAAGTCTGCAATAAAGCAAAGATCAGCTTAGGGGTATTATAGTGCCCTCAAGTACTATTCCAGATGACCTCAAATTAACCCACTGAGTTGAGAGAGATTTCTAAGTAAGGAATCAAAGAAATAAAGCAAAGACAATTATGTCAAGGAAAACGTGAGTATAATTCTAGGCACATGGAAAGGCATTGCAGTAGATCAGAAGCTAAACTAAATCGAGATAACTGTAGTATTTGCACAAGTGTGCATGCACACACACACACACAGACACACACACAGACACACACACACACACACACACAGAGTCTTAGTCCATTTGGGCTGCTATAAAAATACCACAGACTAGGTAGCTTATAAGTGATAGAAATGTATTTTTCATAGTTCTGGAGACTGAAATTACAAGACCAAGAGTGCTGGCATGTTTTGGGGTGAGGGACCATCTTCTGAGTCACAGAAGTCTTGTATTGTAACATGGTGGAAGGGCTAGGGAGTTCTGTGAGGTCTCTTTTTTATTTTTACCAAATAAACTATTTTAGTTTTTATTTTCCATTGTGATTTGTTACAGGATATTGAATATACATCCCTGTGCTGTGGAATAGGACCTTGTTGTTTACCCATCGTACATATAATAGTTTACATCTGCTAATTCCAAACTCCCAACCCATCCCTCCTTTGTACCTCCTTGGCAACCACAAGTCTGTTCTCTGTGTCTATGAGTCTGTTTCATAGCTATATTCATTTCTGTCTTATTTTAGATTTCACATATAAGTGATATCATATGGTATTTGTCTTTGTCTTTCTGACTACTTAGTATGATAATGTCTGAGTCCGTCTATGTAGCAGCATATGGCATTATTTCATTTTTTGTGGCTGTTTATAGCTGAGCAGTATTCCATTGTGTATATATGTATATATACACCACATCTTCTTTATTGCAGTGTCTCTTTTGTAAGAGAACTAATCCTATTCATGACAACTCCATGCTTATATCTCTGAAGGCTCCTAGTTTCATCATATTGGGCATTAGGGTTTCAACATATTAAATTTAGGGAGACATAACCATTTAGACCATAGTATTCTCCCTTGGACTCTCAAAATTTCATGTAGTTATTACATGCAGAATACATTCAATCCATCACAACAAACCCAAAAATCTTAACTGATTCTACCACCAACTTAAAAGTCTTAGCTTAAATCTCATCTAAATATCACTTAAACTAAATATGGATAGATGATTCATCCTGAGGCAAATTACTCTCTAGCTGTTAATCTATGAAATCCAACATGTTATTAATATGTGCTTCCAAAATATAATACATAGGATACACACTGTCATTCCAAAGAAGAGAAATACAGAAAAAGAAAGGGATAATGTGTCCCAAGCAAGTACAAAACCTTAAAATGGTCACCTTCCAGACATAATGGGATAGGTATTTGTTACAGGAGCAGACCCACTTCTCAGTACCAGCTATCTTTCTTAACCCTTTCAGGCTGCTGCAACAAAAGACCACATCTTATGTTGTTTAGTCGCTAAATTGTATCTGACTCATGCAACCCCATGGACTAACATGCCAGGCTCCTCTGTCTGTGGGATTTCCCAGACAAGAATTCTGGACCCAGAGATCGAACCTGAATTTCCTGCATTGGCAGGTGGATTCTTTACCACTAAGCCACCAGGGAAGCCCCAGGTAGCTTGTAAACAGGAATTTATTTCTCACCGCTCTGGAGGCTAGAATTCTGAGGTCAGGGTGAGGGCTCTCTTCCAAGTTGCAGACATCTTACTGTATTCCTCACATGGCAGAAGTTCTAAGGATTTCTTTGAGTTTCTTTCACAAGAGCACTAATCTCATCAGTAGGACTCTACCTTCATGACTTAGGCACTTTTCTAAGATCTGTACCTCCTAATACCATCACATTGGATGTTAAAATTTCAACATGTAAATTTGGGGTAACACAAACATTCAGACCATAAGGCACATACACACATACATGTAAGCCCAGATAAAACATCTTGGATTGTTTGAAATTTAATATAACTCTTAATCTGCCAAGGGCTTCCCTGATTCCTGGGTTGGGAATATCCGCTGGAGAAGGGATAGCTACCCACTCCAGGATTCTTGGGTTTCCCTTGTGGCTCAGCTGGTAAAGAATCCATCTACAGTGTGGGTAGACCTGGGTTCAATCCCTGGGTTGGAAAGATCCCCTGGAGAAGGGAAAGGCTACCCACTCCAGTATTCTGGTCTGGAGAATTCCATGGACTGTATAGTCTATGGGGTTGCAAAGAGTCAGACACAACTGAGCGACTTTCACTTTCACTTTTCAATCTCCCAAAATCACTTAAATAGGAAACCAGCTGTAAATCCTAGGATACTCTCAGGAAAGTATGTTTCCCAATAGTGATTATGGGCCAAGAAGATCCTCTCAGAGATAGATTTGGAGTATAATCAAGGAACATGCACTAGACCCAGGGGATCTGCCAAATACCTGCCTGGCAGAATATCAGAATTGATAGGGAACAGTGACTGTTTTGGTTTTCCCCTTCATCTCCTTTTCAAGTGCAAGTTTTTATTTCAGTTTTCCTATTCCTATTCTTACATTCCATATCAGGCACTGGGGAGAGAGACAACTTAACCTTTAGGTAGTAAGTCATTAGACCTTCGAGAAGCACATCCAGATCTCGCAGCCAAATACAGAGAATGGCATATCTTTCAGTGATTGATCCTGGACTTTTGCTTGATACAGTGAATGGATGGGGCTTGGGGTTGTTTTACTTGGGGAAGAAGTGAGTTTGTTTTAGTATGTGTGGGAGAGAAATGAATAGATAATTGTGGACCCCAGGGGTAGACTGCAATAGAGAATAGCTGGTCGTTCAAGTTGTTCACCAAACCTGGCTCCTCTTCCTTCTGATACAGAGGCAAGCGCCTTTTCCTGTCTTCACTTGGAGTTTGGTGTCACCATAAACTAAATTATGAATGTTGAAAATGGATGGAATAGATATAAATCATATCACTGCTGCAACTACTAGGCAAATGAAAAAGACTGTGAGGGTATATGAAAGAGGGAAGGACAATTTTCCTCTTCCACCACCCAGACTCACTCCAGAATCCCTTCACCCCACCCCCACACACTCTGATTAGACCTTACAAGAGAACAAGTTGAGTTTTCATTGTGCTAAATCTCTGAGATTTCAAGACTAACAGATTGCAGCATTTAGTGTTACTTTAATTAGTTCACATTAGCACATATGCATCCTTATATACAAAGCAATATAGGAAATAGGAGCAAATATCATGGTGATTTAAATGCTTTTGTCTGATATTTGATATCTTCAAATGCAGAATAAAGCTTAATAAAGTAGAGAAGTGAATTATATACCTCTAACATTAACATCTACATTTATTGAGTGATCTATATGCTAGTCATTTATTCAATATTATTAAAGTGAGGATAATTGTTTACACTACGCTAGGCACTGCACAATGGAGATATGAACAACATGGACAAAAGGTCTGCTCTTATGATGCTTTTGTTTTATTAAGACATCATATAAGTCTGTTGTTGTTACTCTGTATACTACAAATGATTAAATGATAGCTGCAAAACTAAATCATTTGCCCAGACTCATACAATTACAAAATGGTTAAACCCACATCTCTGATTATTACTCTCTTGGTAATTTTAGATATTTGAACATTTCAAATTAAATTAAATACTGCTCTTTACTTGTTTAAAATTTGCCTCAGTTATTATTTGGATGTGATCATGTGATCCATTGTATAGTTTCAGTCTTTAATATTACTCCACTGTAATATTTGGTACAAATATTTCTGGTATAAACTTGATCCATTTAAGTCACAAAGCATAATTCAAAGCACAAAAAACTTTTAATAATTAAGATTATGCTTGAATAACCAATACAATTTTGTATGTTATATTTGAACAGTTGAATCTTGGACAAATTATAGATTATCCAGATTGTTTCTTCATTTTCCTTTTCTGCTTAATATATAATGAAGTCTAGAACTGATTGCTAAAATGAATGAATAAGTATATACATTGATAGTCACTGGTAAATTCTTGCCTTTCACTGTTTACATATTACATACTTCGAAATTGATTCCTTTTATTACATAAAAAAATCTTTTGTGAATATTGTCTCATAGAGTAAGGAACTCCTTAAGTAATGTATGACAAAAATGCAAGCTATAAATTATAAAATAAAACCTTAGTCGATTTTCTCTGTTGTAATTCAAGTGTGAATATGAGCACACTTGAATTTTATAGACTTTGGCCCCATAACTGACTGTTGGTGAATGACGTTTCCCCTTGTCTATCAGCTCCTTATGGAACGCTGTTAGATTTCATACCCTTATGTCAGATTTGACAAGTGATGCACTGAATTAAGCACTCAGACTACAAATGAGAAATTATTACTTCAGGAGCAACTTGAGTGTTAAGAAAATTGCACATCGATTTCTGTTTGTCTTTCCAGAGAAAGTAATTAGCGAGAAAGTTGCTGAAATTATAATAATCTATTATTGTAGTTATTTTAAAGATAAATCTAGATGATTTTAGTTTCAGTTTGGTTGCAGTTATTTTTCAGTTAACAGATTAGAATGATGAATCATAGAGAATCAGCACAATTCATTGTATTTCTTACCACAATAATAAAATATTCCTACTAAAATGGTTCCCTAAAAAGAAAAGAAAATGCCACCTAAGGGGACATTTAAATAATCTTCACTTTTTTAAAGTCTTGGTTTCCAGTGAAATGTTACATAAACAAAATTCAGTTAAGTTCAATTCAGTTCAGTCACTTGGTCATGACTGACTCTGCGACCCCATGGACTGCAGCATGTCAGGCCTCACTGTCCATCACCAACTCCTGGAAGTTACCCAAACTCATGGCCATTGAGTTGGTGATGCCATCTAACCATCTCATCCTTTGTCGTTGCCTTCTTCTCGCACCTTCAATCTTTCCCAGCATCAGCATCTTTTCAAATGAGTCAGCTCTTCGCATCAGATGGCCAAAGTATTGGAGTTTCAGCTTCAACATCAATCCTTCCAATGAACACCCAGCACTGATCTCCTTTAGGATGGACTGGTTGAATCTCCTGGCAGTCCAGGTGACTATCAAGAGTCTTCTCCAACACCACAGTTCAAAAGCATCCATTCTTCGTTGCTCAGCTTTCTTTACAGTCCAACTCTCACATCCATACATGACTAGCGGAAAAACCATAGCCTTGACTAGATGTATCTTTGTTGGCAAAGTAATGTCTCCGCTTTTTAATATGCTGTCTGGGTTGGTCATAGCTTTCCTTCTAAGGAGCAAGTGTCGTTTAATGACTGCAATCACCATCTGCAGAGATTTTGGAGCCCCCAAAAATAAGGTCAGCCACTGTTTCCACTGTTTCCCCATCTATTTCCAATGAAGTGATGGGACTGGATGCCATGATCTTAGTTTTCTTAATGTTGAGCTTTAAGCCAAATTTTTCACTCTCCTCTTTGACTTTCATCAAGAGGCTCTTTAGTGCCTCTGCATTTTCTGCCATAAGGGTAGTGTCATCTGCATATCTGAGGTTATTGATATTTCTCCCAGCAATCTTGATTCCAGCTTGTGCTTCTTCCAGCCCAGGCTTTCTCATGATGGATTCTGCATATAAGTTAAATAAGCAGGTGACAATATACAGCCTTGACGTACTCCTTTTCCTATTTGGAACCAGTCTGTTGTTCCATGTCCAGTTCTAATGTTGCTTTCTGACCTGCATACAGGTTTCTCAAGAGGCATGTCAGGTGGTCTGGTATTCCCACCTCTTTCAGAATTTCTCACAGTTTGTTGTGATCCACACAATCAAAGGCTTCAGTGTAGTCAATAAAGCAGAAATAGACGTTTTTCTGGAACTTTTTTGCTTTTTCGATGATCCAACGGATGTTGGCAATTTGATATCTGGTTCCTCTGACTTTTCTAAAACCAGCTTGAACATCCGGAAATTCACAGTTCACTTATTGTTGAAGCTTGGGTTGGAGAATTTTGAGCATTACTTTACTAGCGTGTGAGATGAGTGCATTGTGCGGTAGTTTGAGCATTCTTTGGCATTGCTTTTCTTTGGGATTGGAATGAAAACTGACCTTTTTGAGTCCTGTGGCCTCCGCTGAATTTTCCAAATTTGCTGGCATATTGAGTGCAGCACTTTTACAGCATCATCTTTCAGGATTTGAAATAGCTCAACTGGAATTCCATCACCTCCATTAGCTTTGTTCATAGTGATTCTTCCTAAGGCCCACTTGATTTCACATTCCAGGATGTCTGTCTCTAGGTGAGTGATCACACCATCATGATCATTTGGGTTGTGAAGATCTTTTTTGTACAATTCTGTGTATTCTTGCCACCTCTTCTTAATATCTTCTGCTTCTGTTAGGTCCATACCATTCTGTCCTTTATTGAGCCCATCTTTGCATGAAATATTCCCTTGGCATCTCTAATTTTCTTGACGAGATCTCTAGTCTTTCCCATTCTATTGCTTTCCTCTATTTATTTGCACTGATCACTGACAAAGGCTGTCTTATCTCTCCTTGCTATTCTTTGGAACTCTGCATTCAGATGGGTTTATCTTTCCTTCTCTCCCTTGCCTGGGCGCTCCAGGTGGCTCAGTGGTAAAGAATCCACCTGCCAGTGCAGAAGATACAGCGACACAGATTCGAACAGTGAATCAGGAAGATCCCCTGAAGTAGGAAAGAACAACCCGCTTCTGTATTGTTGCTTGCAAAATTCCATGGACAGAGGAGCCTGGTGGGCTACAATCCATGGGTTGCAAATAGACGACTGAACGACTGAGGAGATCACATTCTAAAGGTCATCTTAATGTGTATTTTATTAACCCATGGAAGGAATATCTGCTTTCTAAAAATATTATTTTGAAATAATATTCAACTTGATAGACTTAAATAAATTATTTATCATTCCATTGTATTTTAGTTTGCTATTGTTTTTGTAACAAATTACCACACATTTAGAAGTTTAAGGCAACAGATTTATTATTTATAGATCTGGAGATCAGAAGTTTGAAATGGGTCACACGGCTGTGTTTCTTCAGGGAAGAAGCCATTTCCTTAACTTTTGGAGTTTGTAGGAGCTTCCTTCACCTTTGGGTTTGTGGCCCTGAGGCTCTGGCCTCTGCTTCTATTTTCATACTGCTTTGTCTCTTTTGTCATTAAACTGGGCCTGTCCAGATAATCAAGCATGATCTTCTCATTTTAAAATGCTTAACTTACTTATATCTGAAAAGTCCCTTTTGCAAAGTAAGGTAACATTTCATGAGTTCCAGGAATCAGGATGTCAACATCTTTGGGGAATGTTATGCATCTTTGGGGTCACAAAAGGTCGGACACAACTTAGCAACCAAACACACACACATGCCATCTGCCACACCTTTGTTTTCTGATATTTACTGTGCATCAGTTTGTTTTTTTAATGCACTGATGTTTTAGGCAATACAAAGTTGAGAAAGACCTGGATTTTATATTAAGAAGCTTATAAGATAGAAAGGAAATATAATTCAGACCTTGCTAAGCATTATTACAGATACAGAAGAAATGTTATACAAGTTCAAAAGAATTACGTTGTCATGTCACAATCAGTGTTTACACAGTCCTATAGTCCTAGGAATCACACTCAGTTACAAAGAGTAGCATATTCAGCTAAAGAAATTAGAATTGTTATAGAAATAAGATAAAAAATCAAATGAGGCAAAAATGAAAAGAGCAAAAAATATTTAATTCATGAAAGGAGCTGTGGTAACTATTTAAATGTTTGAGGAAAAGTCATTTGGAAGTTGCAGTCAACTTGTTCTCTTTAATTGCAAAGACAGAATACATTTAAATGATAGGAAGTCCTACTGTCTTAATTCATTCAGGTTGCTGTAACAAAATACCACAGACTGGGTAGTTTATAAACAACAGGAATTTATTTCTCACCATACTGGAGGGTCAGGGTACCAGCATGGTTGGCTGAGGGCCATCTTCCAGGTCATCAGTGTCTTGTCATATCCTCTCATGGTAGAAGGAGCTTTGTGAGATTTCTTTTAGGAGAACATTAATCCCATTCATAAAGGCTCCACCTTCATGGCCTAAATATCTCCCAAAGGTCTCACCACTAAATACCATCACATTGGGCATTAGGATTTTAACATATTACTTTCAGAGGACAGAAACATTCAGATCTCAGCACATTAACTCAAAATATGAAACATACTTTCTGAAAGTATCCAAAAGATGAGTGGGCTTTTTCAGGAAGAAGGAAATTATTTTGAAATGAAACAGGATAACTGTTTAGTCATATTATCATAGGGAAGCTTCAAAAGTCGGAAGTGTGTTTGAAGTAGCTGACTCTGAGTTGCTCTTTTCTAAGATCTTCAGTTGTATGATTAAGAGAAATCTTAGAGGAATTTGTAATTGTGACTCATATAGAAAGTCAAGTAGAATTTAGAAATCTTTAACTTAGGAGAAGATGCATCAAATTGAATGAAAAGCATGAGCCAAAACAGCCAGAAAGGTGAGTTTGCTCTATGAATCCTCCTGTCAGAGTGCCCAGCTTGAAGTGAAGGCGTGTGCACTGTAGTGTCAGGCATGTCCAAGGATGTCTGAAGAATTACTGGGCCAAGTCGGCGAAGCATCTGTTGTTTATTCACCTGAGAGATCAAGAAATCTCCTGGCGAGGGAATCAAAATATAGATTCTCTTTTGTTACTAAGATAATTAGAAAAACAGATATAAATTATTCCTTAAGCTACTTATATTTGTTTTACAGTAATCTAAGGGGCACTCCTATTCCTATAAAGGATTGAGGAGGAGAAATTTCCTTTCCCCTTGTTCTGAATTTCTATGTGGGAGACTTCAGTTGAAGGAACATATTTGGCCTTTCTTTACCTTTTTTCCTCACTCTACCTAAGGTTCATAGGAGGTATGTGGAGGGGAAGGGGATAGGGTAGGGGGTTGGAGGAGAATGAATTCTATTAGTGAGGTAGATGAACAATTAAAGAAAGGAAGCCCAATTTCTTCTTTTCATCCCCTTCTCTCTGTAATTGATCTCCCTCAAAACTCAGACATTCAGTTGTGTCCTTCACACCAGATGTTTCACAAGAATAAGTCCCTACATGAAGAGGAGCATGGTTTACTGGCATTGTTGTAAGGCTGAGTAATTCCTCTTAATTCTGGGGTTCAGTACTAAGAAGTTTCTTGTTTCCATACATCTAAAAGCCAGTTTCTTCAGCATCGGTTTTATCGGTAATAAAAATGCATTCTGAGCTCCCATACTGCTTCTCAATTGCTTATGTGTCTAAGATCGTGGAAGAAGAGCTATTTATTAGAACTTTTCAAACACCAGTAGTGATGCAGTTAGAAAAATATTGATTTGTGGCTGTTAAATTTAATGCTTTAGGCAACTTGTAAGGTGTTAATAACACTGCGTAGATTATCTTTCTCAATTTATTCTTATCAGAATCAAAAGGAATCAAAAGTACTTGCTGCTTCCCTTGATGCTTCAGAATTATTGAGCTTTTCAAAGTATTTTTTAAAGTCTACACATAAAAACATATACAGAATATTTTTCAAGTGTTAATTCAGCAAACAGTTCAATGTCTTCAACTGTAGATAAATAGCAATGGAAGAGAACAAGCCACAGTTAACATTCAGATAACCTGGATGACTCTTGAAAATGGAATATTTAGGTAGCAAGCCACTGAAAATAAATATTGTGTGATTCAAATTATAAAAAAATACACAGAAAGTAGAACTAAGCCCTATTTCCTAGAGATGTGTACAAAGATATTAAAACTACAAAGACAAAGAAATTATAACATTAGAATAACCATCCTAGGGGAAAATGAAGACATTCTATTTGAGGAGGGGCATGTGGTGGGTATCTAGGGTTCTGGCAGTGTTCTGTTTCTCTACTTCAGTAGTGGTTACATGAATATATGCCTTCTTTTGATGCTCTCCTCACAATTCAGACCTGTATATCCTTATTCTTATTCTTCACTTAACTTTTATTCTCCTTAAATTCTACTGCTATTCAGCTATACCTGTTGGAAATTATAGTTTTCTCCTTTCTTTTTCGAGGAAGGTAGTTCATTTCCATAGTCTTTTCTATTTTGCTAGCAAATCTCATGTCTTCTTTGGTGATAGTGGTACACATCGAGGAGTAGGAACAAAAATATCTTAGCATTTTTAGTTTTATTTTTCCCCACCCACCCCTCCCTCTTTTCCATTTTTTTTCTTTCTTGCTATCCTGTCTGCCTTTCTTTTAACTCTGGTTCATTTATTCTAGGAATTTCCTCCCAGAGTCCTGGAGTACCATTTAAAAGTAAGTCTTTTTTTAAACAATAGAAATAGCTTATTTTAGGGCATATGCAGTTTAACTACAAGAAAAAGATAAAATGAATTTATAAGCACATAAGTCTAAAATCAAATTCTCTGCCACATAAAAAGTAAACAAATCAAAAATCTCAGTACCTAAAAGATAGCTAGGAAAGCAAAGATGAAAACAAAACCCTACAACATTTATTTTTCTTTTTACATGGCTTTAAGAACATGTTAAGATGGTATATACATCGGATTATATTTCGCATTAACATTGATAGTAAATGAGTATTTATGACAAACAGACATGTTTTAGTAGTTTTTATGACTCACCTTTTGGCTCTGGACTCTAAGTGAGAAAAAAAATGCTGTAGGAAATTTTTCTCAGTGAGTCTTGATTAGGTGAGTAGGTGAGAAGTGCTACAAAAGGTTATAGATGTGAGTGAGTGTTTGTGTGTGTGTTTGGAAGAGAGTGAGAATAAAGGAAGACACAGCATTCTATATGCTGTTGATGGTCAAATCCTAATATCCAGTCTAGATTTCTCTTACTAAGTTCTTTTCTATGTACTCAGTCACTTTCTGAATTTTTTCATGTGAATATCTAAGACATTCAAAAACCAAATAATTTAAAATTAAGCATATCTGTCATGAAACCTATTTTTCTTCATGTTTCTCATCATTTCATATGAATATACGACAAGCTTCTCTCTGGTCTAAGTCTCTAATTTTAGAAGTTCAACTTATTCCCTATCTTGCCACCACAATGATCCTTTCTCCTTCCCTTCCTTCTTTCTTTCTTTCCTCCTCCCTTCTTTCTTTGTTCATAGTTAATATGGAATTTATTATACAGCAGGACTACATTCCTACATATCAACAAGATTGCTGTTTTTGAAGGGACAGATGCAATGTGGTATCCTCCCCACCTTACTTGTTTGTGCAGATTTGAGAGGATCCATGACATTCAGCCTGGGTTCCAAGCTTAAGAAGAAACCTTCTCCACTGTCCTTAATGGCAAGACAAGAGAGTTTCATCAACATCGAAGTCCAATACACTTCAGCTGGTAGCAGCTCTGACCACATTTGTTTGGTTTTAGAAAATGACTTTGCAATTCATTTTATTAACTGTAACCTACAAGATTTAAGAGTATTCAGACAGACCAGTTTGGAGAATATAAAATAGTGGGTCAATGTCACCATCAAGGAAATACCACACAGAGTAGATGTGAGAAGTTCACCCTTGGAGGTACTGGAAAGAACAGGAACCTGGTATGTCATTCATTCCCACAATAACCACCAGTGTTTTGGTTGGCTGTAACCAATGTGTCTCCAAATATGCTTCCAAGAAAAACTCTGCCATAGTATATCACTCAAGTGGGTGCATCAGGTTTCATCCCAATTAGATTTTTATCCCAGATCCCAATGAAATTGGGCAAAACCCCAACCTAGGTGGATCAGAAGAGAGTCCATACGTGTTTATAGGTCCTTCATCACAGTGAAGTCATTGACATTGAGGTACCTGGATGTAGAATCATTAGCATTGTTCTGTAAGACCTTAGGAAGGTAACTAACTGAAATGTGCAGAGGAATGTTTTTAATCAATATCACTGTCTTATAGCAAGAAGAGAGCACAGTCATATCAAACAAAACCATGTCAACTGTCAACTCAGAAAGTGAAAGTTAGACACCATGGTAATGCCTGAAAGTCTAATTAAATATTGGATTTTCCCTGGAAAAATTCAGCTGGCTCTGTGAACAGAGAAAAGTTGGCTTATTTTGCTAAGAGTGGGGAATATGAAATACATATCTAATTATTTAATGTTTCTACATTTTTGAGAAGCAGTCTGTTGCCTTACAAATAAATTTTATGTTCCTTAAAATATGCCCAATAAATCCCTAAATACTCTTACTTATACTTAACTTTTCCAGGACCATCTACCTCATCTTTCCCACCTCCACCACTCTCTAGCTACACTAACCTGTAATTTGTCCAACTCTCCATCTCTAGCTTCTAGAATTTAATAAGTTCCCCCTACCTTCACCTCCTTCATCTACTTAATTATTACTAACTAACCCTTAAAATCTTACATGTCATGTTCTCTGAAGAGCTTTCCCTGACTCTTAAATTTAGATTAAATCAATTACCACATATGATATTGTTACATTATGGACAGTGTTGAAATTTACATGAACTCTGTAATCACAGAATACAGAGATGGCTGAGAAATCCCCCAGCTCTTTATATCCAGAGAAATGTCTAACTGCCAAGAATTTGCCGTGTCATATGCCCAGAAAAGTCTCACCACCCCCTTGTTCAGTGTTGTTTATTTGCCTCTGTAAAACCTCAGATCCTCTTCCTTTTGTTTGTTTCTCCATCATGAACATTCTTCCCACTGCAAATGACTCAATAAATTCATCTTACCCATCTGGTGCATCTTTAATATTAAGCACTGTTTCTGTAATATATAGGACCTGGTATACAACTAAATAGGAATTCTCTGTTGCATGGCTTTTCCTCTACTAGACTACTATGTGAAAAAAGAAACCATATCTGTCCTTTTCTCTGTAGTCTCTCTTGGACTTAGTGAAGTACACACCAACATCACTCACTTCTGTTTAGTACCCTATGAGATTTACCTTTATTAACTTATTATATCTTCACAACCATACTCTGATCTAGATAACAGCACAATTCCCACTTTATAGATGGGGAAAATGAGAGACATGATGGAGGCAGACTAACTTCCACAAGATCAGACAAGTGATAAGTGAAGAGCATCTCTTCAATATTAACATAATTCCTGTTGCTGAGTTCCTAATCACTCACTAATATTCTCTCTCTGTGGAGAAGTAAATGGCAATCCACTCCAGTATTTTTGCTTGGAAAAGCCCATGGACAGAGGAGCCTGGAGGGCTACAACCCCTGGGGTCACTAAGAGTAGGACACGACTGAGTAACTAACACACATGATATTCTCTTGCCATGAATTTGTATTGATTTAAAAAATGAACAAGAAGATTCTAGAAAGATAGCAGCAGTAGTTACAATATACAGTCTTGAATCGTAAGTCTCCATGTTAAAAGTGAATTAAAAATGTAGCGTCTAGTTAGCAAAACTAAAATAAAATTGTTTAGTTGCTAAGGTGTGTCCAACTTTTCTGCAACTCCATAGACTGTAGCCTGCCAGCCTTCTCTGTCCTTGGGGTTTCCCAAGCAAAAATCCTGGAGAAAGTGGCCATTTCCTCCTCCAGGGGGGATCTTCCTGACCTAAGGATCAAACCCACATTTCCTGCATTGGCAGACAGATTCTTTACCACTGAGCTACCAGGGAAGCCCCAAATTAGATCTTATATATAAAATAAGATAAAGCTAATAACTGTGGGCATTTTAACTCTACCATAATTGGTGTCCTTAAAAATTAGAACTCTTGGTATGGAATAAGGGAGGTACAAATATGATGAGAAGCTGGGTAAAAACCTGTCACCTTGGATTTGTGTTGTAAATATTAGTATGAATTTATAGTTATATTTATACATATATATTATTCATGTATGTAATTTATACATATAACTTAAAGGTCCAGAGGTATGACCAACCCAATATTCCAAGCCCCTAGATTGCAGTCTTAAAATATAACTGCCTATAGAAGAAATAAAACTTCTTGGGATAATGCTAACATCTGGCCTAGAGCAGGAATTGTGTAATAGAGGATAGGAGTTTTACAAAATCTGACAAACAAGATCTCAAGGAAGTTATGAGAGATCACAATGATTATGTTAATAGGACTCAGAAGCCAAAATGAAGAAGTTCTTTATGGTCAAAGATAGGGCAATTTACAGTTTATTAGGTATATGAAGCACAATGGAATGACATTTATCAAATACACTTATAATTTTCAGTTTATATTGATATTCAAAAGCCACAAATAGGCTAACTTCTGTGGATGACAGAAAACCAATTTAGTATCTTGAAAACCATGCAAATAAAATGAAGGAATCAATCACATTTTAAATCTTTCCTTATAAAACTACTTGGATAATAAGTGAAATGATATGAAAGGATTAGACTATTGAAATTTTTCAATCCCCAGTGAATTTATGTATCTGGGCAGTGAACATAAAAGACTGGTAATCCTACAAAAAAAGAGAAACCAGACACTATGTGTACATATAGAAAAGTATAACAGTTTATAGTATTGGAAAAGGGAATGAATATGAGTCTAATAAACCCTCTGAATTCAGTTGTCAACTTACTGGAAATACAGAGAACCAACAAGCATGCTGAGCTACACCATAAGTATGCCATCAGTGAAGCCCAGATTTTCAGGAACTCTATGAGTAAATGCCCTGGGCTCTCTAATAGGTGAAATTAAAAGAAAGGGAAAGTTCACAGGGACCTACAAACAGATATTTAAAGGACATATCAAGTTAAATAGAAATTCATGGGAAAGGCTAAACTGTACTGTCTAGAGGTATATATTTTGGTAATAGAACTATTAAATTCAGAGAAGTAAATTAATTGCCCTGGAAGTTCAGCAGGAAAAAAGGAGCTGTGAAAGGGTTCAAGAAGGGATTTCTTGAGTAGCTGACAACATTCTTGGAGAAAGAAATGGCAACCCACTCCAGTGTTCTTGCCCGGAAACTCCCATGGACAGAGGATCCTGGCGGGCTGCAGTCCACAGGATCGCAAAGAGTCGGACACAACTGAGTAATTTCCATTTTGACAACATTCTATTATGTTCTCAGTGATGTTTACAACCATGTTTACCTTATGTGCTGTGCTTAGTCACTCAGTCATGTCCAACTCTTTGCAAAGCTATGTACTTGTAGCCCACCACACTCCTCTGTCCATGGGGATTCTCCAGGCAAGAATACTGGAGTGGGTTGCCATGTCCTCCTCCAGGGGATTTTCCCAACCTAGGAATCAAACCCAGGTCTTCCACATTGCAGGTAGGTTCTTTACCATCTGAGCAACCAGGGAAGCCCAAGGATACTGGAGTGGGTAGCCTATCCCTTCTCCAGGTAATCTTCCTGACCCAGGAATCGAACTGGGGTCTCCTGCGTTACGGGCAGATTCTTTACCAACTGAGCAACCAGGGAAGCCCTTGTTTACCTTATGCTACTTCACAAAGCCTTGTGGTTTCTAAGCCTGTTTTCTCAATGTACCTTGATTTTAAAGTACACTTTTTAAAAGTATCAAAAATAGGAGCTCCTAATGGTCACATCTGGAACAAGATAATGATGGTATTGAATTATAACCCCAAATATAAAATCAGTATCCGTGAATCTGATGCCAAAAAGCTTGGCTCTCTGCACACCAATGCCAGAAGGAAATACAGAGACAGAGTTTTGGAGGAACAAGAAAAATGGCTTTAATCTTTGCCTGGCAAAGGGAAAAACACAGCAGGCTAGTGTCTCAAGAACTGTGCCCCTTTCTTTGGGGAATAGGGAGAGATTTTACATCCCATAGAAGGTCTTGCCACTTTTTTTTTTCTTTTGCAAGATTTCAAAAACGGTCACAGCTGACATCAGGCAACCAGGTCTGATGTTACTGAAGTTATCAGCCAGTGACCTTCTTTTTGAAATGCAAAATGCTACAAGAGAGGAAGCGGGGAAGACTGCCAGGTGCAGAGAACAACTCATAGGCGAGTCAGAGCGGGATCAGCTTTGTTTAGGCTTGTCAAGTCCAGCCAAGAGTGTTTGTTAGCAAATAGCTAAAGCATAACCAAGATTGCTTACCTCCTTCAGGCCTGTTTATGTTGTTTCCTCAGCCTGTTCATTGTTTCCTTATTTTCCTTGTTTATTATAAAAGTCTCGTTTCCATAAAAGAAAAGTTTCATCTCTATTTTTGCTGCAACAAATCCATGCTGACAAAAATAAGTGATTAGGCACGTTAATAGGAAGAGAGAATTATCCATTTTACAGAATTCTAAGTAATGTATGTAGATACTATCCTTATTAGCAAGGGGAGCTTAACTCACCCTTTCCTTGAATTTGAGCTGGACTCAATTCTAACCAAAACGTAAGGAAACGGAAAATCGTAACTTTATGTAGAGAAACCTGGCAGACACCACCTTAAACACGTGACCAGAACTGACATCATCAGTAGGTTGCTGTTTTGTGCTATGTACCTTTTATAGAAAAGCTATGACAAACCCAGACTGCATATTAAAAAGCATAGACGTTACTTTGCCAACAAAAGTCTGTATAGTCAAAGCTATGGTTTTTCCAGTAGTCATGTATGGATGTGAGAACTAGACCATATAGAAGGCTGAGCAGCAAAGAACTGATACTTTTTAACTGTGCTATTGGAGAAGACTCTTGAGAATCCCTTGAACTAACTGCAAGGAGATCAAACCAGTTGATCCTAAAAGAAATCAACCCATGGATTTTTCCTTTGTTCCCCTTAATTTTTTTTGAAGGCTTATCCTTTTTTTGTCTTTTAGCTACTGCCATTTTGGACTCTTTCTCTATTCTAACTACCTAACAAGAGAACTGGATCCCACATACTACAACTAAGACCTGGAGTGGCCAAATAAATAAAAATACGCATTTTATAAAAAAGACAGACCCAAACTGAGGGATAGTCTACAAATCACCTGACCAATACTATTCTATTCAAAATTACAAGTTCATAGTGAAAATGAAAGTAACTCAGTCTTTGTGACCCCATGGACTATAGAGTCCATGGAATTCTCCAGGATAGAATAGTGGAGTGGGTAGCCTTTCCCTTCTCTAGGGGATCTTCCCAACCCAGGGATTGAATCCAGGTCTCCCACATTGCAGGCAGATTCTTTACCATCTGAGCCAAAATACGTAACAGAAATGGTGAAAACTGGAGTTGCCTAAGGAAACCTATGGGATTCCCTGGTGGCTCAGGCTACAGTCCATGGGGCCACATAGAGTCAGACAGTACTTAGTGACTAAAACAACAACAAGGAAACCTAGGGCTGAATGCAGTGTGGTCTGCTACACTGGATCCTGGGAAACAGGACAATAGTGGGAAAACAGATGGAATCTAAATAAAGACAGAAGTTTAGTTAATAGTACTGCAGCAAGGTCCCTTAGATTTGATATATATGCCACGGTCATGTAAGATGTTAATATAAGTAGAGTTGGGAGAAGGGTATACAGGACTCTTCTATTTTTGTAACTTTTCTGGAAATTTAAAATTTTTCAAAATAAAATGTTAAATAATGGTTTTGATGTACCAAAAAATGAATGAAAAGACCTTTTGGTTCAAGATTTAATATCTCTTTCACTCACTTACATATTAATTTATTCAACCATTCAGTGAATCTTTAAAACTTTATTATGGACATGTCAAACATTTTAATTGTCCTTTTTAATTCTCCATATGAATGTTTTTCACTTAGTTCTTTAAATTTTCCATTTTGTTATTTCTGGTATTGTTTCTTAATACTTCTGGTATTTATTTCAGCTCAGAAACTTTCACTACACATTTAAACTCATTCAGTAATATCCTTAACACATTTAGTCATTATTAACAACCTCTCCCCACACACTGATCTTACTGAGTCTCAATACTGTTACTATAATAAATGTTTTGATGAAGTTAGTATTATCTATAAATTCACACACATCCACATGCGCACACAAATATACGCAACAAACACAACTATTTTAACTCAAGCTTTATAGGCTAAATAAACTGTGAGCTCCTCACTGGGGCTTTAAAGACTGCAGAATCTGAATCCCAAATACCTTTTAATCTTATGCATAATTGTTTAGATATCCAGGCCTGCACCCCGGGCAGTCTATTCTTCCTATCTTCTGCATACAGCTTGTTTTTCTCAGCAACATTTCACCAACTGCTTAATATTTTTACCTTAAAAATATAAAGTTGTCCACTCTTTTGATACAAAATTGCATGCCTTTAAAAATGTGACAGTGTTGAAAGTTTGTAATGCTTGTAAAAGCCTAGAGAAAGAAATAAAATCAAAGCAAGTTAAATATGCATATGAATGTATTCTATTACTGTTTGAAGTTCTTGAGATTCCCCAAATGTTCATCATTTTGGTAATTTTTATCATGCTAAATGTTTTGGGGCCAACAGAGTGGTTTGCAAACAAATAATTAGATATATGCATGAGTTCTAAGTCGCTTCAGTCAGGTCTGACTCTTTGCGACCTTGTGGACTGTGCCCCATGTTATTCTCCAGGCAAGAATACTTGAGTGGGTTGCCGTTTCCTTCTCCAGGGGATCTCCCTGACCCCAGGATCAAACCCTTGTCTCTTACATCTCCTGCATTGGCAGGTAGGTTCTTTACCACTAGTGCCACCTGGGAACCCCAATAAGATATATAATATAGTCGCTCAATTGTATCTGACTCATTGTGATCCCCATGGACTATAGCAAGCCTGGCTCCTCTGTCCGTGGAATTCTCCAGGCAAGAGTACTGGAGTGGATTGCCATTCCCTTCTCCAGTGAGCTATATAGAACTCTACAAATTAAAATTATGGAATAATTACCCAATTCTTATATTTCCACAGCAACTATGGTGATGATAGTATTTAATAATACAGCACAGTATTATATTTATTTACTGCAAGATTACTGTGTATAGTTGCAAATTGATATTTTTAAGAGTCACACTTAAGAGTGTTCAACACTTTAAATGTCATTTTATAGGAAATCTACTGTTACTAAATTAGGTATAAATCATTATTAGATCATTAGCCAAATAAAATTTCTCCTAAAACTAAAAAAAAATAATACCAATAAGCTATAACAGTCTAAAAAACATACAGAGAATTTCAGTATCCCAGAGATTCACTTTTAACATTTTATTAATGAGTTTACAGAACACAATTTTATATTCTCACTATGTATATACTAAAATACAGCTATTTGTTAAATGAGTAGTTTTTATAAGAGAAAGAATGCTGAACATTCTTAAAAGTATATTTTGTTTGGCTGTTTTTTTACAAAGTTCAGATAAAGATTGCACATTTATTTTGTACATTGTATATATAATTGTATATTGTATATACATTGTATATAAGATTGTATATATCTTGTACAAGGCATGGCCACAAATGTAAAACTAAATTTTTGCCTTGAAAAAGTAATCTTTTTAGAGATACTCAGAAGAAAAGCCATAGTGACAAAAATGATTTTGTTAAAACAGATCAGCTTGGCTCTAGAATGAGTATGATCAAGGTATCATCTAACAATAGCAGAGGCTGAATGTGAGATTATAATTGGAAATATCAAATTTGGTCTCATGGTTATGATGAATAGCTTTAGAAATTATGTGAGGAATAATTCATCCAAACTTTGGAGAAATCTAGGCAAAATAACTTGATGCCTCAAACAACCTTGGCCAATATTTTCACTTTTTCTATTATCACATGATCTGTTACTAAAAAAACTGGTTGCCTAAGATGTTGTTGTTCAGTTGCTAAGTCGTGTCGAACTCTTTGCTCCCCCATGCACTGTAGCACACCAGACTCCTCTGTCTTCCACTGTCTCCTGAAATATGCTGAAATTCATGTCCATAGGGTTGGTGATACTGTTGAGCCATTTCTTCCTCTGTGTGCCCTTCTCCTTTTGCCTTCAATCTTTCCCAGCAACAGGATCTTTTCCAATGTGTCAGCTCTTCCCATCAGGTGGCCAAAGTACTGGAGCTTCAGCTTCAGCATCAGTCCTTCCAATGAATATTGAGGGTTGATTTCCTTTAGGATTGATTGGTTTGATTTTGCTGTCCAAGGGACTCTCAAGAGCCTTCTCCAGCACCACAATTGAAAACATCGATTCTTCAGTGCTCAGCCTTCTTCATGGTCCAACTCTCACATCCATACATGATGACTGGAACAATAATAGCTTTGACTACATGGACTTTTGTTGGCAAAGTGATGTCTCTGCTTTTGAATACACTGTCTAGGTTTGTCATAGCTTTTCTTCCAAGGAGCAAGCATCTTTGCCTGTCTACAGTGATTTTGAAGCCCAAGAAAATAAAATCTGTCACTGCTTCCACTTTTTCCCCTTCTATTTGCTAGGAAGCTTTGGGACTGGATGCCATGATCTTGGTTATTTTCATGTTGCGTTTCAAGCCAGCTGTTTCACTCTCCTCTTTTACCCTTGTCAAGAGGCCTACGAGGAGACATAGACAATTTCCTACTTCCTGAAATAGTTGTTAACAACATAATTTGTAGTTCACCCACAACCACATACCCAGCATGGTGCAGCTTACTGTTATGTAATACTCTAGGTAGTAAATGAGAAAAAGGTTTCCTTGTTGTTTTTTATTTTCTAAAACCATGTATCCCACCTTCATTTTAAAACCTAGTAGAATATTCTTTATTTCATTTCATTTCCTATAATCAGTGTCTTATATCTTAAAGTTACAAATATTCTTAAAGCATTGTTGCTATTTGAGATATTACATCATATTTAATGTATATTCCTGAGCAATGTAAGAACAAACAAGAAAATTTAATACAATTATACTTAATACATTTCTAAGTATGTTGTATGCTTAGTTACACAGTCATGTCCAACTCTTTGCAACCCCAGGGACTGTAGCCTACCAGCCTCCCCTGTCCATGGAATTCTCCAGGCAAGAACACTGGAGTGGGTCGCCATGCCCTTCTCTAGGGCATCTTCCCAACCCTGAGATCCAAGCCAGGTCACCCGCGTTGCAGGTGGATTTTTAACTGTCTGAGCCACCAGGGAAGCCCTTCTAAGTGTAAGGTCTCAAAATGATATGAGTGGTTTAACTTAGTTCATATTAAAAACAGAAATAGAAACAAGCATTTATAAAAATCAGTTTGCTTAGATATGAGATGATCCAGATGTTTAGTTATACAGTTAATAATTTTTAATGGCCTCTGTAGCACAAAATTTAACTTGATTATATAATTTTGAAATAAATGGTAAGGCATGCTGGAAATGCTGTAATCTTACTAAAAGAGACCCAATGAATATTAAATTCAAACTCTGCGCCAGTGTTCCTTGAAGATGACCATCAAACACTTAGAAAATATAAATCACATATTATTTATGGTTATAAACAGCATCACTAGTGCCACTTTTCCATTTCTACCTCTTAAATCATTCTGCTTCTTAATTGATGATTTTCCTCTCATGACTTAGCATACTCATCTATTTTATGATTTATTCTTTCATGGTGATATAATGAGAAAAAAATTCTAAAAGATATAGATAGAAGATATAGATAGATAGATAGTAGATAGATAGATATTTGATGCCTTCTTTATCCATTTATCCTTTGGACACTTAGCATTTTTCCATATCTTGGGTGGATGGAGAAAAGCCGCAGTGAGCATGGAGGTGCAGCTGTTTCTTAGAGATACTGATTTCATTTCTTTTAACTACATACCCAGTAATATGTAGCTTCAAATGGTAGTTCTATTTTAGTTTTTTGAAGAAACACCTTATTCTTTTCTACACTGTTGGCAGGAATGTAAAATGATCATTTATCCTGAGTTAAATTTTTCATACTTAATGATGCTGAGTTTTCTGTTCCACTGGTTTGTTTCTGCATCAAACTCAGTATTGATTTTCCTAGTGTAGTTCTTCCTATGTGCTCTCCTGCAGCTCTCTGTTCATCCCATCATATTACGTACCCCCACTGAATTGTAATTTTGTATTTTCCTACTCCTTTTTACTCATTTTCGACTTCAAGTTCATGAGGGTAGGAGCTGTATCTATAGTGTGCACTCTGCCAGTGCCTGAGGCAGATTAATCATAAAAATGTACCCATCAAATGTTAAATATGAGAGGGAGAGACTCTTCAAGTCTTCCTTTCAAAATTTTATGAAGTATTTTGCATATTTTCCTGACTCATTGTAATTTTGCCTGGGATGATTTTAAATATATGGATTCATTTAGAAAAATATATAACTTTTGATATTGATTCAATTTTGAATTTATGATTTTTTCATTCATGAAAGTGAAGTGCATATTTTTTAAGATTTCTTTTAGGCTTCTCACTGAAATTTATCCTTTTTCTTCATTTAGATTTTGCATGTTTCTTGTGAAGTGTATCATGTGGTACTCATTATTTTATAAATGAGATAGTTTTTTTGTTAAATTTCTCAACCAGTTAGTGCTGGTATAGTAAATTCTTATTAAATGAATAGCTTTATACTTCATTTTCATGGGTTTCCAGGTACATAATTGTGTCCTAAATACATTTTAAAGATATGTATCACTTTTCTGATATTGACTACTCTGGTTTCTTTTTATTGTCATTGACACTCAATATTATTTATCATTAGCGAGCATTATTTTTCTGTTGTCTTAATTTTTACAAAATGACTCTAAAGCTTCAACATGAAGATTAAGTTGGCCCTTTGCTTTAGATAACTTTTTTGTTATCTAAAACAGTTTTTTTTCTTTATTGTATTCTTAGTTTACAGGGAGGTTTCCCTAAATACTGACAGTTTGAATCAAAGGACTCACAGTTTATTAGTATAGGTATTTGAGGCTACTATGGAAGTTAGAGAGATGGAACTACCTCTCTATCCTCCTACAGTGAAGGAAGGACAAAGTGGAAAGATAGTAGGAGGTCAATGTCGTGTCTCTTTCTTCAAGAGAAGCAATCAGTGTGCGGCCAGCACACTGATGCTCTCATACATAAAGTTTACAAGGTGGAGTTTTCTTTCTTTTTTTCCTTTAGAGGAAAACATATATTTACTGAATTAATCAGGGATTTAGTGAACACGTCATGCCTAGTTGGCTTAGTAACTAGGCAAATGCTAGCTATATACAGATTAGTTATAAACCTATAGTGTCATCTCAGAAGCCTGTAATGACCTGCTGTGTTTCTTGTCTTAAGCCAAAGTTACAACTGGGAGTCATTAAATGTGGTCCTTTTATGACTGTTGTTTGGCCTATAAAATGTTTTTAAAAATAAGCAAATTTCCTGTGGGATGTCTGTGTTATTACTTATTTACAAAAATTAGAAGAGGCATAGGATATATATCCTCAGATAGCAACAAGTGGTTTTAGTTGCCACAGTCCCCACCACTCCCTCTTGCCCCATTCCCATTACATTTACCATTAATATTTTTAAAGGCGTTTTATGTTTTGACTCTTACGTCTTTATAAAAGTGGATTACTTACTCAGAAGTTTTGAGCCAAGGAGGATGCTACTAGTCATTTGGAGATGATTTTACCACAGCTAAATAAATATCAGTCTTTTTGTACAGTCTTTTTAAAACTGTAATTGCTTTTGAATATACATTCTGAATGCCAGTCTTGTTCCTGATAAGTGGGCAGAATAAACAATTTGTAATATCTTTGGTGAATGACTGCTCAGAGCCAGGTAGAAAATAATTTTCGGTTTCAGTTCTACATCTTTCTTGAACTGAACAGAGCACAGTGTGTCTGGCTCATTTTTTAATACTTTATAGTGCTTGGCGTGATGACTTGCACAGAGTAAAATATTCAGTAAGTACTTTTTGCTCATGTGCTTGCTAAGCTGCTTCAGTTGTGTCTGACTTTCTGTGACACTATGGACTATGGCCCACCAGGCTCCTCTGTCCATGGGATTCTCCAGGCAAGAGTACTGGAGTGGGCTGCCATGCCCTTCTCCAGGGAATCTTCCTGATCCAGGGATCACACCTGCATCTCTTGTGTCTCCTGCATTGGCAGGTGGGTTCTTTACCACTAGCTCCACCTGGGAAGCCCAAATGTTTGTTGCACAATATACTTTTTAAAATGACCTATTCCATGGTTTGCAGTAGCAGAAAATAATATTTTGGGGTTAAATAGTCAGCTTCAATTATTTTCAAAAACACTTATCATCAGTGTAAGTTTCTCATCACTACCAGAAAAACAAAGTAACATTTCCAAATGACTGGAAAAAAAATTGTACATACATGATTCACTGAAAAATGTATACATTTTATTGTATACATTTTTCAGCTATTGAACTGTGATTTTTCAATGCAAAAATGTATTAAAGAAGAAAGTATGATATTAGAAATTGCTTGTTAAAGAACTATGTAGGCACCTGATCCTTGGGACTGATTGACCAGTTTGGTGTTTTCAAATGTGTCAGCTTTCATTCAATCTCTTGAAAAGCCTATTACATCCAAAACAAAGATACAAACTCCAGGCTAACAGAGCTAGATCATTTCATTGAGGATTAAAAGCTGATTCCAGCAAATACTTCAAGAAAAAGTGAGAGAAGTCCCATATTTGAATGGAATAGCCCCATATTTGAATAGAAGTCCCAGAACTAATCATCTTAGTGCTATCTTTAACTTGCTACTTACAAATGGGTTGCTATATAAATATCTTTGCTTAAGTTCTTTATTTTACTATGAATATCCCAACTGCTTGAAAGCAAATTTCATGCAAACCTGGGCCATGGAAGTTTTGTTCCTTGCTTTGGCACAGACTAATTTCTGCAAATCCAATCAGTTATTCTAAGATTCTCTTTCAGTTGTTTTTAATCTTGGCTGTAAAGTAGAATTACCTAGGGAGATTAATAAAAAAAATGCATACGTATGTTTCCTCCTTGGAGATTCAGATTTGATTAATCTCAGGTTCATCCTGGACATGGGATTTTCTTTTCCTAACTGTTCCTGTTTACTTTAGCTGATGGCAGTTTGAGAATCACTTATCTAATCCATGAATCTTAAAATCCCATTAATACCTCTGAATATCTTTTCTTCTCTCACTTTCAAGCAAAAAAAAAAATGTTTTCTTTGCATCAAATTCCATGGAACAAAAGATATAAACACACAGTTTTGCAGAAAGAATGGTCCAGGTAAAGATTTTTTAAACCTAATGCAATGTCTGATTCTATTTATATTTTCTTGATTATTTCTTTTAACCTCTTGAGAGACAGAGGAATAGAGAGAGATCTTTTTATCCTGCTATTTTCAAATACCCATGGTTATGTACCCTGAATGTATCGATAGCCTCTGGTCTCATATGTTATTTGAAGCAGTAATTTTTTTCCCACTCAAAGCAACCACATCAACAAAAGGCAAATATTCTTTTCTTTCTTGTTCTAAGCATTACCTTGGTGAACTTTCAACAGCTTGTGTCATGATCACTACCATATCTAACCTCGAATATGCTTTTTACAAGCTTGTATTGAATTGAAGAAGCACTTTAAGCACTTTGAGACTCTTTCTCACTGAGAAATGGGAGTCCCTGAATGATTACAGAGAATAAAAGTTGTTCAATATATCAAAGACATTTCATCCTCATAACTGATATCCCTCCTGAGAGCACTGATAGCATGATATCACCCCTATGACCAACTCCCAGAATATGAATAAGATTGAACACAATTTGAACTATACCTCTGCATCAAGATGGCAGAGCCCTCTTTTTAATTTTGAAACTCACTTTGACCAGGCAGAATGGATTCTGATAATATCATTCAAACAAAAGTGAGACATCAGACATCATTCTCTAAATGATACACCCAACATAAGCATCATCAGAGAACTCGTTAGAAGTCCAAATTCTCAGGCCCCAACACATATTTACTGAACCAAAATTTTGGGGAGAAATCTAAGTTTAAATAAGCACCTCCCAGGTGATTCTGATACATGTTAAACTTTTATTCCTGTTCCAAAGGGGAGATGGCTTCCTGGTACCTAGAATAAACTAAATTCAACCCATGTAGGAGTAAGGGAGAAGACAAATAGGTATTCTTTTGTGCACTTGATACCTTCAAGAGTTGTGAAGTCTAAAAAGAAACATTTACCCACATTAAAAAAAAGGAGTGATTAAAGAATCAAATTGCAGGTTGCTACAATTTGAAGGGTGTTTATTGTGTTATATAGAAAATAGCATGACATTCAGGCTTCTAGACCATGGGAGGATTCTATAGAGGTTAGACCCAACATGGAATTTAATCTTTCAGTCAAAAGGAATTGAGATATAATGCAGCTCGGTCAGAACCCACAAGAAACTGGCCAGGGGCACAAACATGTCTCAAAGACACAAAGAACAGAGTCCCCAAATGCCAGCCTACTAGACAACATTTCCAGGAAATAAGTCACTGGGAGAAGACGTTTTCAGAGTACCCCTGAGGAATAAAGCTACCCCCTGCATGAATTCTCTGAAACTCAAAGCACCAACAGCTGAAGTTCAAGAGATGCAGTCAACAAAGTCTGTGTGTTTATACTCATCCTTCTGCCAAAAGAAAAAGAGAAACACTAACGGCTTATTTTTTTTATGTCTTTTTATAGAAGCATCTTATCTTGAAATCTGAGCTTTATAAAAGGACTATTTCCTACAAATAGTATGGAATAAGATAACAGAAGATGATTAGTCTTGCCTGTCCACTGAAAGGAAGGAACAGAAGACATTATGCAATAGCGAGTATAGATCCCTATATGTGGTGAATTACTCACATGCAGTCATTCAAAGGCTTATATGAAGAAAGTTGGTGTTCTCAAAGGAGTGGTGTGGATAGCAGCTTGCTTCTGTACTAGCTGGAGAGATTCGGGGAGATTTGAGTTTTCAACCTCATTCATGCTCAAGCACATGTTCCCAATCAAACATGTATCCTAAGGCTCTGCTCCTTGCCTTCTACCTTAAGGGGAACTGAAATCTCTGCCTCCCAGTTGCCGAGATAATCTGCATGCCAATGTGACACATTCTGAAGAGGCTTATTCTGAATTCCATCAATACATACGAATTTCCACCAGGATTACTGAGAGAATCTTTCATCTTTTATTCCTCTTATCTTTAAAAATAATACATCTTTGGAAAATAAGAACAATATTTGTGGGAAAAATTACTTTTTCACTGTGGAGTAAGAACAGTGATATTTTAAAATAAAAACATTGTGGGGAAAAAAGAGATGTTAAGGTTAAGGCAGTGTATTCCTAATATAGTTTACTGTTTTTCAATGCTATCTTTTCTTCTGAAATTTTATTTTAAGCAAAATGGCAGATGCTTTTTTAAAAAAGTTCTATTTACTTAGTGTCAGTTTGAGAAAAAAATCTCATCTATGAGAATAGTAGAGAGGATATCAATAGATATTTCACTTTCCATATGGAGAACATAACCCAATGGATTAGGTCTAGCTGTGACCACAGGAGTTTTCTAGCTGGAAGCAGATGGTTAGTTATAACTAGCACATACATAAAACAGCTCCCCTCCCTAAAACCTCAGCAGTAATCTCATTTTATTTTCAGACTAGTTTTTCAAAATAGTGTGTATCTAAAATGTGTAGCGATATATAAATTATAAAACTAAAAAAAAAATCTTTCTTTTTATCTGGGAGAAAAGAGGTCATGTGTTATACTATAGCTGTCTTTTGGTGAGAATATCACAACTTAATTTGATTTGAATATGCCTTAATTGAGGCATATTCTTTTGAAATTAGAATTAATATATTCATAAGAACACAAGCACAAAACTAGTTAACTTTGTATAGAAATGGCTGTCTGGTTGGTTGTTGGGCAAAACCTGGAATGTATGTAACTAAGACTATGATTTTTGTTATGGTTTACCTTATTTTCTAATGAATTATTTTACTCTTAGATGCAATCACATTTTAGATTTATTTCAGCTCTTCTTGGATTACTTTGTTCTTAATATAGAATTCAATGAATCACTTGCTTAGGTGAAAAGAAAATCAGTACTACAAATATCTTATTTTTTTCCATAGAAAATTCCAAGAGAAATTATTCTATGATCCAATAAATTTCTTAGTGAAGAAATATATTCTATTACTCAGAAGTAGGTACTCAATATGTACTTAGCCATTTTACCCCATAATATTTAATTATATTGCAACCCTGTTGTGACAATGTAAATCATTTTCTTTCATCTTTATAGAACATACTTTTAAGATATATAATTCTCAGGTAACCTTTCAATTGGAGTTAAAAATGCCAAGGTAAAGATTGTGCTCTAAAACTGAAAACTGTAAAACTCAATACATACATAAGAATACTCAAGTTCTTTATTCTAAGAGACTACCTTGAAATGGATTCTTAATGAAAATGTTTTGTTATCGCTATTGAATCTGGAGACCTCTGAAAACACCGTAATCAATAGAACAATTGACCACATAAATTAGGTAACTGTTATTTTAACAAAGCAAAGGGCTGCTGATATAAGAAAAATCTAGTTAGTTAGAAGTGTTGTTTCCTCTTCAGCAAGAGGAAAACGCCTTATCCAGCTTACAAAGATTTTAATCCTCCTGAAAATGTAACCAGAGTTCATCAGGTTTCTGGTGTGAAGTGCAAGTTCACTTCCTTCAGTTGCGTCTAATACTCTGTGACCCCGTGGCCTGTAGCCCGCCAGGCTCTTCTGTCCTTGCGAATTCTCCAGGCAGGAATACTGCAGTGGCAAATGCTCTCCTCCAAAGGATCTTCCGGACCCTGCGTTCAAATGTGTGTCTCTTATGTCTCCTGTGTTGGCAGGTAGGTTCTTTACTCACCGAGCCACCTGAGAAGCCCTCTACTATGACAACCTAGCAGTAAAATCTTGGTTTTAGTTCTTCATCATACCTATGCTTAGCAAACAACTTTGGGTCATAATTTTATTTCCTTTATAAAGATCCTAAAGAGTGAAGGAGTAGGCTGACGATGTTATTTACAATTTTTGTCCACTTGGCAGTTATACGCACCAGTGTAAACTAATACATTTTTAGAAGGAAAAGCAATCATTCAGGATTTAATTTATCATGTCTGTTTCACAAAGCCCAGTTGCTTCAAGATGAATTAATAAAATCAATGTCGATGTTTAAAGACTAGATATTAGATGTGTAAGGATCACATGAAAGTAGTAAGACTTTGTTAGATTATATCTGAAACAGCAAAATGACTTCCTCTGTTATAACTTTTGATACATTCATTCTTTCAACAACTATAGAGCTATGTTCCAGGCAGCAATCTAGACACTAAAAACACAAAAGCAGACTGGCAGACTCATGAACACAACCACAGTTAGTAAAGTTTATTATAATAGGTGTTTTAATTGAGACATAGTTGGCATCTGACATTATGTAAGTTCACACTGTATAAGTTTAAGGTGTCTAATGTGTTGATTTGATACACTTATATATTCCAAAATGATAACCACCATAAATTAATTATGTGAAGTATTAATTAACACTTTAATCATATCACATATTATTATTTCTTTTTGTGGTGAGAACAGTTAAGATGTAGTCTCTTAGCAACGTTGAAGTTTATAAAACAGTATTTTTTTTTAACATAATCACTGTGCTGTGCATTAAATCTCCAAGACTTATTTATCTACTAGTTGCAATTTTGTACCCTTAACCCCTGGTAACCACCATTCTAGTCTCTGCTTCTACAAGTGTTTTCTTTTCAATTCTACATATAGGTGACATCATCCAGCATTTGTTTTATTGTGTCTGACTTATTTCACTTAATACTATCAAGGTCATTTCATGTTGCTACACATCCTTGCCAACAATGGTAATCTCTTTACCTTCTTGATGACAGCCATTCTAAAAAGGATGTGGTGATATTATGGTTTTGATTTGCATTATCTTGGTAACCAATGACATTGAGCATATCTTCAAGTACTTTTTGGTGATTTCTATGTCTTCTTGGCAAAAATGTCCATTTAGTTCCTTTTCTAGGGGTAGAGTGGGGGCATCTCAGGGAATGCTGGTAATCTAGCTTACCAGTGTGTGTGTCCGTTGCTCAGTCATATCTGACTCTCTTTGACCCCATGGACTGTAGCCTTATCCATGGAATTCTCCAGGCAAGAATACTGGAGTGGTTTGCTGTTCCCTTCTCCAGAGGATCTTCCTGACCAGGGATCAAACCTTTAGATTTTTACCATCTGAGTCACCAAGGAAGCCCAGTGTGCCAGTGAAACTGAAAGTGAAGTCACTCAGTCATGTCTGACTCTTTGTGACCCCATGGTCTGCAGCCTACCAGGCGCCTCCGTCCATGGGATCTTCCAGGCAATAGTACTGGAGGGGAGTGCCATTTCCTTCTCCAAGGGATCGAACCCAGGTCTCCCGCATTGTAGACAGACACTTTACTGTCTGAGCTACCAGTAAAGTAGAGGCCAAATTAAATGTTGGAGGAAAAATTAAATAGGCCGGTTGAACCTAAATGGCAAAAATCCTTAAATTTCACATTTAAGAAGTGAGTGTAGACTCTTCAGCCTAGTGAGCAAGAAGTAACATGATCTGATCTATGAAAACAGGGATAGGAGAAATGTGAATTTGAAGGCAGGAAGTAAGTCAATAATTATTTAATAACCATTTCAATATTCAAGGCAAGAAATGATGAGGATAACTAATGCTGTGAGAAGGACCTTAGCAACCTATTGGAGGTAAAATCAGTTGGGATTTGGAGTTAAATTCATATATATTTGGGGATTCTCAGCATATACAATGTGGTTAAATATAAGTTGATGGGGTAAGGAAGAAAGTGTAATGTGAGGAAAGGATGTAAAGGTAAAGACAAGCTTCTTTACCACTGAGCCACCTGGGAAACCTTTTACATAATTATAGCATACACAAGCATTCCGACTATAGCAGGCCTCATAATATCTTGTGAAAGTTGCTCAGTCATGTCCAACTCTTTGCAACCCCATGGACTGTAGCCCACCAGGCTTCACTGTCCATGGAATTCTCCAGGCAATAATAGGAATGGGTTGCCATTTCCTTCTCCATGTACTATCTTGCCCCTAATGAAAACTGCAAGTTTCAAGTCAGCCAAAATGGTCACAAATTGGTAAAAGCAGATGGTAACATAACCTGGAACATTCTAATTTTTTTTTTCAAACTGATCTTATGTAATTAAACTATTCAGTAAACTGTTGTGCATCTCCATATACCACCAAAAGGAGGAAAACAGTGAGCAAAGCAGAGATGTTACTTGCCCTCACAGGTTGTACAGCTTATTCTGTAAATGAACCAAAGATGGTCACTGGGTTTGGGCCCTTAGCTTGCTTATTTCTTCAAAGTAGGCTGAGGCCCATTAGCTCTAAAGCTTACTGACTCCAGACTTGTATTTTTACACATCAAAGGAAAGCTCTTTCTCTACACACAGAGCACATCTGGCACAAAATGTGTGTGTGTGTTTTCCCATACTAACAACACATTCTCCAAGTTTCGATAAACCAACTGAGTATCCTACAATTTAATTCTGACAGAAACTACCTGGAGTTAATTCCAACCCCAAAGGTTAAGGGCCCAGATGGACAAACTGCACTTTAGATGCAAGTACAAGTCTTGGTTATCACCTGTATTTCTCACCAACCAGTTATGAATTGAGAGATTCCATACTCCATTCTTCCGACTCAATAATTCGCTATAACAGCTGATAGGCCTCAGGGAAACACATTCCTTTGATTACTGGTTTACTGTAAAGGATATTATAAAGAATACCAATGAACAGCCAGATGAAAAGGTTCAGAAGGCAAGGTCCCAAAGGGTCTCAAACTCAGTAGCTTCTGTCCCCATGGAGATAGGGTATGCACCCTCCTGATACTGTATTTCTGTTGAACATGTGTGTTAATTTTAAAAAATACTTCAAAATTTTAAAGTGCCATATTTGCATGGTATGAGCCGTTTTTTTTTTAAGCCATGAGGATTGCATACATTTTCTCTTATCACTACAAGTTAACTCCCTATCTAGCATCAACTAAATGATTCTTATTTAGCATAAATCAAACTGAATACAGAATAGAAATTATATTTCCATTCCTTTATGAAAGAAGGCCAATTTTAGTTTAAAATTTCACTCTTCTCTAAGATATCAGCCAAAATCATCAAAAAACACTGTTAGTATTTGTATCTTGTGGGATTTTATTGCTATCTATCTAACCAATGTATTGTAGAAAAGACTAATGGATTTTCTGCGAAAGATTTATATACAGAGTCAACTACTTTAAGAGGAACAGTACAATTTTAATTATTTTTATCCTACAATGTCTCTTTTGAATATATGTCATGTCTCTTGAGGAAAAGGGACTTTAAGTGTAAGTATTCACATAAAATAGGATTATTGATTCATTCAGCAGCCAATATATTGCCTCGTAATTGCATTTCATGAAAACTATTGTGTTAAATATTTTAACTTGTTCACGCCAATTTAAAACTATCAAAATGCACCTTGAAAGAATGATCAATCTGGAATCAATGGAAGGAATTTAAAACTTTGTTATATTTGTAATCCTTTTGGAAAGTCCTGATCATTTCAACTGCTATATAAGGATGAAGAGATTCAATAATTATCTAGATAATTCTATACAATAGAAGTTCTCTCAGAAAAATAGAGAAAATTTAGGTGAATTTAAATGTATACGATTTTTCCCTTTAAATTGAAGTTAGTAGTCCTTATTTTGTGTGCAAAAAAATAAAATCAAGTCAGTTATTACTCTGTTAGAAACTCCTGCTTTTGGCATTCTTGCTTTTTGCAAGCCTATGTAGGCCTTTGCAGTAAATAAGCTACTTATCATTCCAATTTCCCACATTTTTAAAACTTGTAGTAACTATGTTTAAATAAAACTGCTGTCTCAAATATTTTCCATCATAGAATATAAATAATTCCAGAGAACATCATATTATTTTAAGTCTCAATGAAAATTTTCCTTTAACTTTACTATTTGCCTGTGGAAGTCACTTAGTCATGTCTGACTCTTTGTGATCCATGGACTCTATACAGTCCATGGAATTCTCCAAGCCAGAATACTGAAGTGGGTAGCCTTTCCCTTCTCCAAAGGATCTTCCCAAACCCAGGGATCAAACCCAGGTCTCCTGCATTGCAGGCGTATATGCCTAGGCTCCAAATAAATTCTGAAATCAATAGATTAGACTCATACAGATAGGAAAATAAAGGAAACAGTGGTGATAGCTTACTTACCATTGTATTACTTCTACATATTCTCTGGATGACATATTTTTATTAAATAAGTTGATGGGTGCTAGTTGATAAAACCATTAAGAATTGGAGACCATCTGGGACATCTTCTAATGCATTCATAAATACATGAATAATAAATGAAACAAACATAATTTCTTAAAAGTTTTTCCTAACTTACAAAAATTAATGAAATAAATATGCTAATATTTTATGTATGTGCTCCTTATCCAAGCTGAATCTACGTGTTCACTCCAAAATACTTGTGGAAAAAGGTTAAGTTTGTTATTTGATGAGTCAGTATTAAGCTACATTAAAGGCTCTTTATTTGCTTGACCAATTTTTATACTCAAATTCAGGCTTCCCAAATTCCTTAAGAGTTCAAATCAAATTCAAATCAAATCTTTGAATCACACTGAAGTAGCTTTTTCAAACAAAACATGGCTAAGTAAAACATAGCATTTCATATTTTTTTCACCTCCCTTAAAAGTAATAACACTTATTCAAACTTTGAAAGTATTTCAGGTCTTTGCATCACATTCAAACAGGGCTGAAATGCATAAAAAGAAAAATGAAAAATATACCACTTAATTCTGCTTTCGAGTTAGCCAGTATTACATTATCTGTTAGTTAACTTTTAGGCCCTAAACTAAATATTCTGAATTAAGTGCACTGAGATAGCTTACCACAACCTCATACCCCCAATTTAAGATCTTGGAAGTAGAAATACTAATGGATATTAATATTTATCAGTTGAGATCTGAGTTCTCATAGTAACTTTAAGACAAAAAAGTTGTAAAAAATTGTACTTTGTCTTAAGATAACTGTGGCCTTGAACTAGGTACTCTTTAAATTCTCTTTCAAATTTAAACTATTGATTCCATAGTGATTTCACAGTAATCTTTATTTCCATAAGGATTATATTGAATCTATAAATAATTTTGGGTAATATAGATATTTTAAAATAGTTTTTCCAATCTATTGGAACACAGAAACTTTGATTGTGTCTTCTTCAATTTTTTTCATCAATATCATTTAGTTTTCAGTGTACAGATTTTCCACCTCTTTGGCTAAATTTATTCCTTAGAATTCTATTCTTTTTAATGATACTGTAACTGGGATTGTTTTCTCAATTTTTCTTTCTGATAGTTCATTGTTAGTATGTAAAAATGCAACTAAACTTTCTACACTGATTTTGTATGTTACTTTACTGAATTTGTTGATTAGTTCTAATGTTTTTTTGATGAAGTATTTAGGATTTTCTATATATAATATTAGGTCATCTGCAAATAGAGGCAATTTTACTTTCTCCTTTCTGATATATATGCTTTTTATTTATTTTTCTTGGCTAATGTCTCTGGTTAATTTTTTTGTTTCATTTCTAGTACTGTGTTGAATAAAAGTGGTGAGAGTGGGCCTCTTTGTCTTTATCCTGATTTTAGAGAAAACGCTTCAGCCTTTTGCTGTTAAGTATGATGTTAGCTGTGGGCTTCTCACAAACTGTCTTTATTATACTGAGGTCCGTTCTCTCTGTATCCACTTACCATAATGAAAGGATATTGAATTTTGTCAAATGCTTTTCTATATCTACTGAAATGATTATATGATTTTTATACTTTAGTCTTTTAATGTGGTATATCACATTTATTGACTTGCATATGTTGAACCATTCTTGCATCTCAACAATAAATCCTACTTGATCATGGTTGTGAGATCCTTTTAATATATTGGATTCAGCTTGCAAATATTTTTTTTAAATATAATTCTCTTATACTTGATCATTACTTCATGAATAACACTTTGATTACAAAGATAGGAAAGCATTGAGACATTATTCCTTCTAAGAATTTATAATATGTATTTAAACCAGAGTATGATATTAGTAAAATAACATTAAACATTATATATTTTGATACAATTATCACTTATATAAATACCACACATACTTAAGAGTATTAGCTCTTTTAATTCAGAAAAAGCAACTGAAGAAAATCTTACACCCATTCATAATAAAACTCTTAGTAAACAGGAGTACAAAAGAACTTCCTAAAACTGAAAAAGAACATTCACAATAAAACCCAGAGCTAACAATATACTTGTGAAAGACTGAATGCTTATACTCTCATCACATCTATTCAACAATGTATTAGAATTTCTAGCCAGTGCAATAAGGCAGAACAAACAAGCTCACCATGTCCACATTAGAAAAGAAATAAAATTGTCTTTATTTTCAGATGACATTATTTGGCATGCTGAAAATCCAAGGAATCCCTCAAAATCAACTAACAAGCAAATTTAGTAAGGATTTTTTGATACAAGATTAATGTCCAAAAATCAACTGTATTTTTGTGTATTAGCAGCAAGTAATCTCTCAATAAAATTAAGAAAGAAATTTCATTTATAATAGTATCATAAGAATAAACAACAATTCAAACAGAAATAGAAATCAGTTCAACAGAAAATTAATTTTAAAACATATACACTGAATAACACGTAACATTGCTGTGAAGAAAACTGTTTATGATTCAAAGATTGAGTACTGTCAAAATAACAGTTCATCCCCAATTTATGTGTTTATTCGGTGAAATTCCTATAAAAAATCCAGCAGAAATTAAAAATGGAAAATAATTTTTATGCTATAGCTAAAAATATTGGACTTCCTGAAGAAAATATAGGAGGAAGCGTCCATGACTTTGGATTAGGAAAAGAGTTCTCAGATATGACCGAAAAACAGCACAACTCATAAAAGAGCAAAAAATTACAAATTGGATTTCAACATTTTAAAATATTCAGAATATGTAAGGGTAAACAACCATTAAAATATAGGACCTTTGTTGACAAGTAATGTCTCTGCTTTTTAATATGCTTTCTAGGTTGGTCATAACTGTCCTTTCAAGGAGTAAGTGTTTTTTAATGTCACGGCTGCAATCACCACCTGCAGTGGTATTGGAGCCCAGAAAAATAAAGTCAGCCACTGTTTCCACTGTTCCCCCATCTATTTGCCATGAAGTGATGGGACCAGATGGTATGATCTTAGCTTTCTGAATGTTGAGCTTTAGGCCAACTTTTTCACTCTCCTCTTTCACTTTCATCAAGAGGCTCTTTAGCTCTTCTTCACTTTGTGCCATAAGGATGAGGTAATCTGCATATCTGAGGTTATTGATATTTCTCCTGGCAATCTTGATTCCAGCTTGTGCTTCATCCAGCCCAGCGTTTCTCATGATGTACTCTGCATATAAGTTAAATAAGCAGGGTGACACTATATAGCCTTGATGTACTCCTTTTCCTGTTGGAACCAGTCTGTTGTTCCATGTCCAGTTCTAACTGTTGCTTCCTGACCTGCATACAGGCTTCTCAAGAGGCAGGTCAGGTGGTCTGGCATTTCCATATTTTTCAGAATTTTCCAGTTTATTGTGATCCACAAATGCTTTGGCATAGTCAATAAAGCAGATATAAATGAAGTACTGATACATACAGGAATTAACCTCAAAAACATTATGCTAAATGAGAGAAGCCAAATGCAAAAATAAATACATGTACTCTTCCTTTTGTGTGATACAGCCAGAGATGGCAAACACAGAAAGCAGGTAAGTGGTTGCTTAGGGTTGAGGGTCGGAGTGGAATTACGGCTGGACATGAAGGATTTTTTGAGGGCAGTGTCAGTGTTCTTAAACTGCAATGTTGTATAGTTGTGCACATTGCAGTTTAAGAACACTGAATCATAGTTCTTTGGAGCTGGACTCTGAAAAATATTCTTCTATTTTTTACCTCTATGTCTCCATTCATTTCCTGTGTTTCTCATTTCTGGGAACTCTCTCATTGGACAGCTGGCCTCCTAGATGGGGCTATACTTGCCTTTTTGTTCTTTTCAGTGTTTAATGTCATTTAACTTTAGAAGAAGTTTTATTGATGTTCTTTTACCTTTCTATGGTCTGTTTTCTAACTTTATACGTTTTACTCTCCAAGGCTGATTCCTAGTCTCTGAATGTTTTCTTTTCTTGTAGCATGCATTATTTTATCTCCCTAAGAATACTGATGATAATCTTGAGACTGTTGTCTGCTTTTTTCAATTGTTATTTGTCTCTTAAGCTGCCTTCTGTACAGGATGCTTTCCTTTAATATCTGATATTATTTGACTTTCATATTTAGAGTGAGATTCTGAAAAAGATTGAACTAGATGAGTGTGTGTACATCTGTGTGTGTGTGTATATGATTGCTCATGGTGACTTTCTAGAATTTCACTGGAACATCAGGTTTCACTATGTATAGGGTTTTGTTTTGTCTTTTTCTTCCCAAGGCCCCTTGGGTTTTCTATAGATGAATTCTATAATCTACTACCTAAAGAATATATACATAACTACTGTGTTGCTGGGAACTGAGCCAGAGACAAGGCCAGAGTGAGGATGTCGATGTTCAGTATATATGGTCTTTCATTTGCTACCATTATTTGAAGTAAAGTACCCCAATATCTCATGCTGCTGAGTCTCAGCCTCTTTTTCTTCCTGTAGATTTGGGAGATTGGTGGTTTCCATCTTCACGGAATTGCAGACAAGCTGGAAGTTTAACTGTTTCTTATAATGTCTTAAACAATCATCCCCTTTTTTACTCCATGCTCACACCCACTTTGGCTCTTTTTGCAGCAGTTTCTGAGTCAAAGTTTCTGTAGGATGAAGCAGCTGGCTATTCATTGGCCCTTCGCTGGTGTTTGCTCTGTTATGTCAGTCAATATGTCTTCCCAACTGCTTTCCGTTTTCCAAAATATCTGTTGAAATCTCCTGTTCCTGTCTACTATTCTGTTCTCTTTGTGGTTGGAGATTATTAATTTTTAAAAGAAATTATCCTTTTGCTATTCCTATGATGATTTTTAAAAGGAACAGGGCTATGCCCATGGAATTAAATCTGTTAATATTAAGATTGAATGGAAATTGAAATGATAGTCAAAAATCTTTATTAAAGAGTCTACAGATTCTGCTAGGAAATGGTAGCTATAGAAAAGAGGAAGTGAGAGTGGCTTCTGAACTGTCTAATTTTAATTAATAGATAACTGTAACAGATGACTGCTAGTGAGACCAATGACTGAAACTCAAAGAACATATTCCACAGCTTGTAAGAAAAATTATAGTATTAGTATAATCACAAAGGTGCTAATCTTTTCAGAGTTAAATTTGAAAAATACTGCAGCACTTTATTAACTTTATACTCACCATAGTTATATACAATTACTCACCATAGTTATACAGAATTATAAATATAATAATATTATCCTCATATTTGCTAAATATTGATAAAGGTTTTTCAAAGTAGCTTTGTTTGCTTTCGATCTTTTTATTTCAGTGTTTACTTTCCAAATTAGTTTGCCTGTATGGGCTTAATTTCACATTCTGAAATCCTGTTTGGGAAAAAATGCCAGCTTGGACAATAAGATTTCAGTAGATGATTTTTGCATATAAGAGTGAACAAATTTAAGGACAAGGAGTACAGTTTCATTGGTTTTGTATTATAGATCTATAGGTTACATATAAATTAAACAAGTTACTTTAAGTGTTTTGATGCCTCTGTATCCCCATACATAGATTTTATAGTAACTTTTCCAACTTTTATAAATGTAGAGTGATACCACACAGGTTAATTATGTAATATCTCTTTAAAGTGATAAAGTAAAATATATGATACTATTCATATTTTAATATGAATAATTATTATTAATTTGAAATAATCCCCAAAAGTTCTCAACAAGACTAACTCCTTAAATTCATTCTTTCAAGATTGTGTCATTGAAGATGGAGAAGTAATTTGAAATTAGAATCCAAGATATAGCTAGAGTTTATTTTCTTATTATTGAATTAGTTCATTGATAAAAATTAGGTGCATCTATGAGAGATTTTTGGAGAAGGAAATGGAAACCCACTCCAGTACTGTTGCCTGGAAAATCTTATGGATGGAGAAGACTGTAGGCTACAGTCTATGGGGCCACAAAGAGTTGGACATGACTGAGAGGCTTCACTTCACTTCATGAGAGATTTGGGGGCTTTCCAGGTGGTGCTGGTGGTAAAGAATTCTCCTGCCAATGCAGGATATGCAAGAGATGAGGGTTCAGTTTCTGGGTTGGGAAGATCTCCTGGAGGAGGAAATGGCTACCCACTCCAGCAATCTTGCTTGGAGAATTCCATGGACAGAGAAGCCTGGTGAGCTACAGTCCATGAGACCACAGAGTCAGACAGGACTGGGCACACACATTTCCACTGCCATGAGAGATTTTGATATAGAACTGAGTCAGATGGGGAAAAAAAATGTAGATTAGAGGGCAAGCTTCTGAGGGAGGAGGTGATTTTCTGTGGCCAGAATCGATAAAAATTATTTCCTTTTCAGCAGTTAGCTTCCCATTCATCAGCTTTTGAAACTTTCTCAAGTGTGTCAGAGATAAAGTAATTCTTGTTGCTGGTAGTGATTGGTGGGGGGACAGTCTAGAGACTTCTCCAGGTCTCTAAATGATGATGTAAACACCTAGTTTTCTGTAGTATGTACTTTTTGGTAAAACTAGCTAGATTGGATTTGTTGATTTTGTTGATTGGTTGACTTGTTAAATATCAAACATCCTATTGTATGTAGACAACTTGACCCCATTGCTTGACTTTTCAGAATCAGTTGAGTTCAGTTCAGTTCAATCGCTCAGTCATGTCCGACTCTTTGACTCCATGGACTGCAGAACGCCAGGCTTCCCTGTCTATCACCAACTCCCAGAATTTACCCAGACTCATATCCATTGAGTCAATGATGCCATCCAACCATCTCATCCTCTGTCGTCCCCTTCTCCTCTTGCCCTCAATCTTTCCCAGCATTAGGGTCTTTTCCAATGAGTCAGCTCTTTGCATCAGGTGGCCAAAGGATTGGAGTTTCAGCTTCAGCATCAGTCCTTCCAATAAATACTCAGGACTGATTTCCTTTAGGATGGACTGATTGGATCTCCTTGCAGTTCAAGGGACTCTCAAGAGTCTTCTCCAACACCACAGTTCAAAAGCATCAATTCTTTGGCACTCACCTTTGTTTATAGGCCAACTCTCACATCTATACATGACTACTGAAAAAACCATAGCATTGACTAGACGGACCTTTGTTGGCAAAGTAATGTCTCTGCCTTTTGAAATACTGTCTAGGTTGATCATAGCTTTTCTTCCAAGGAGTAAGCGTCTTTTAATTTCATGGCTGCAGTCATCATCAGCAGTGATTTTGGAGCACAAAAAAATTAAGTCAGCCACTGTTTCCACCATTTCCCCATCCATTTGCCATGAAGTGATGGGAGCAGATGCCTTGATCTTGTTTTCTGAATGTTGAGTTTTAAGCCAACTTTTTCACTCTCCTCTTTGCCTTTCATCAAGAAGCTCTTTAGTTCTTCTTCTCTCTCTGCCATAAGCGTTGTGTCATCTGCATATCTGAGGTTATTGATATTTCTCCTGGGAATCTTAATTCCAGCTTGTGCCTCCTCCAGCCTAGCGTTGTCATGATGTAAGTTAAATAAGCAGGGTGATGATATACAGCCTTGACATACTCCTTTCACTTTTTGGAGCCAGTCTGTTGTTCCATGTCCACTTCTAACGGTTGCTTCCTGCCCTGCATACAGATTTCTCAAGAGGCAGATCAGGTATTCTGGTAGTCAAGTGGGCCTTAGGAAGCATCACTACACTGTTCATAGATTTATTGTTCTATTTTATAAATATTACTGATTTAGCTAGTAGATGGCTCCCTTGACTGCCACCTCCTGGCATTTATATCCTAGGATAATCCTCTCCTAATTGTAGATAGCCCTTAGTCTCACAGTCTACAAGTAACTAGAGACAGCAAATAAAGACATGAATAAGGTAATAGATTCTTCCCTAGTCAAGCATCAAATGATACTGCAGCCAAGGTTGACACCTTTGACTTCAGCCTTGCAGACAAACCAACTAAACAGAGCTCAGAAACTGAGCTAGCAAATATGAGTTGTTTTAAAGCATGACATTTGTGGTTATATTGTTACACATCAACAGATAACTAATGTAGTTGTTTTAATGTAATTATAATTGTATTGTACCCAAAGAACTGAACACTTTTTTGTATTCTAATTAGAGAAGGAAACATGGCATCTGAACCACATAAGTAATGAGGAAAGATTGTTTGCATTTATAACACTTAACAGTACATTGTTGTAAACAACTGCTTCTAACCAATCCAAAATTATATTCAAAAATGATTTGTTAGAAAGTTTTTATAGAATAATAATGTTTTCTAAACTGCAGTTTCCTACAGATAATCTCCTGAAGAGAAATTCCATTTGGCAATAATGTTCAATAAATACATATTAAATATGCATTTATTCCTGAATGACTTTTGTTGCTTGTTTGTTAATGGGATGTATGACACAGAGTCATACTTGTGTGAGTTCATCAAATTCTAACTTCATGACATTGTTTGTTCATATAAAGGCACTAATTAATTCACATTAAAATTATTAAGATATTATATATACAACAAAGAAAAATAATAACATAAGTTCCATGAAAAACATCATCTAACTTCAACAATTGACTCATACCAGTCTGATTTAGTGCACATCTTGATTTCCTCAGACTTCATACAATTGCATCTGTAAATATTTCAATATGTATTTCTAAATTCCAAAAAATAAAGACATAATTTAAATATTTTTCTCACAGCTACCAAGGTTCATAATTTCATCAAATATCCTGCTAGTGTCCAATTTTCCATACATCTCACACAAATGTCATATTATTTACAGTTTGTTCATTCAAATCTTGAGCCATATAAAGCACACAGAATCTTTGTTTAATCTATAATTTCTCCCATTTCTTCCTCTTTTTTTGTTGCAAGTTATTTGATGATGAAACCCAGTTTTTGTTCAGCATCTTTTTCACAGTATGGATTCTGTTGATTTCATCCCTTGTGGTGATACTCAGTACATTTCTCTGTCTCTATATTTTCTATAAATTGGTGTTTTGGCAAGATCACTTCACAGGCAATGTTTGTCTTCTAGCAAGTAGCACATTATGTCAAGTAGAATCTAATTTGTATTTTTAATTGAATAAAGTGAAAAATGTAATAAATGGTCAGTTAATTGAAAGCTTTCTAACTTTTGGGATTGGATGGTGAGTTATTTCCCATGCTTTTAATAGTGTAAGAAAGCTTGCCATTGTCATTCTTTTAAGCAGAGTAACATTAGAAAAGCAAACATTATATTGCATTTATGTAAATTAATTTCAATTTGTGAGTTCAAACAAAATTACAATCAGTAAATCTCTTTTCTAGTGTATAGAAATTATGCAATATTTTATTTTAGAATATTCAGTGTATTATAAATGTGTTAGGGGAAGCACACTGGCTGAAACCACCCTGGCCAGGCACCACAGTAACCATTTGCATGAGTTGCTTTATGACAGGAGGTCCTGGTAAGGGACAAGGAACTGGCTTATTAGTCGGACACCACATATCCGACCACCTCCCAGAATCCTTCTCTCTTGCATCCATTTTGGCTGAACAAGGCGTGCAACACCAGTAAGGACTCTGAGTCAGAATGATTGGCTAAAGCCAACCTGGAAACTAACCCCTTCACCATAAAACCCAAAACTGCGAGCCATGTGGCTGAGCTGTTCTTCTGGGTTCCCATACCCTACTGCTCTCCTTCTGGGTGCCCTTTCGCAATAAAATCTCTTGCTTTGTCAGCATATGTGTCTCCTCGGACAATTCATTTCTGAGTGTTAGACAAGAGCCCAGTTTCGGCCCTGGAAGGGGTCCCCCTTCCTGCAACAAATGGACCTATAGGATTTTAGAGATGCACAAGTGAGAGTAGTATTTCATTCTAACTAGGTTTTTAGTGACAGTTTTCATAAGCAGAACTCCAAAGGAGTAAAACTGTATGCAAAAATTTGAATTCCTCTTCAAGTTTTATTTATAATTACCTTTGATAAGTAAAACCACAAACATAGAAGGAATGAGATGTTCCATTGTTACAGAGTTTCTAAAATGCTGGACAAATAGTGGAATGTTTTTAATAATATTTATTTCTTTTAAAATTACACTTGAGCTTGCTAAGTGGTTTAATGTATGCAATAGAGCATGATAGATTTCCTAGTAGTACTCACAATTGTTCGGTTTGAAAAGGGGAATTCATACAGATTGCTTCCCTAGAATGCTACTGTGCAAAACATTTTAAATGAAAAACAGATTTCCACTGAGATTTCTATAACAGTTTCACAGAAGACAAAGTTTTCACTGAAACAGCAAAAACAGTATTTGTTCTATAAATTTTGTACCTTAAAATATTTAGAAAAGTTCTGGAGTTTTTATTATAATTACAGCATTTTTATAACATATTATCCACAGCTATACATTTCTTTTACCTTGTCCATCTAAAAATCTTAGAGAATTTAAAAAGTATTGCACTAAAGAATTTGAAAGAAAAAAAAAATGTGTGTGTGTATATATATATATATATGTTGTGACTTATCAGACAACGTTTGTTAGACAGAGACACATCTGTCTCCCACATAAACACCAAGAGATAGCAAAGACCCAGACAGGTAGATTAATAAACCAAACTACTACTTGATAAACATATTGTATAATGTACTTCCTTCAAGTTTTGCTAGAAAATTATTCTTAGTACTTCCCTCACATTCTCAATATTAAATTGGTTCTGGAAGGGGAACAGATGTATACCCATGGCAGATTCATGTCAATGTATGGCAAAACCAATATGCTAATGTAAAGAAAAATAAATAAATAAATAAAAGAGAAAAAATTAAATAAAATTGCCATCCTACCACTATTCTATCTTCCATCAGAATTCCTTATTCTCCTTACTCTTTTGTTTTTCTTTCTGAAGCACTTGTCACTTTATAATATACTATGTAATTTATTTATTTAACATCTTTCATCTCCATCTTCACCCACTAAAACGTCAGTTCTTATGGATGAGGAATTTTTACTATTTTTCTTTTTAGCTGATTTATGCCCAGCACTGAAAGCATCACTGGTTCTTATTAGCTTTCAAGAAATATAAATGAGTAAATGAATTCCAAAAAGCAAAAAGAAGAATTTATGGTGACTCAGTTTTTTACTTTCTTGATTCTCAGACTGGTTTGGCGTAGGTGACAGTTTTGGTGTATCTTATGTCAATGGAGGACAGAATTAGCTGTTATTAAAATGATTTGCCTGTCAATAACCAATGTAGATGTAACACCAGAATGGAGTCATTAGTACAAATTCTATAGACATTAAAAAAATAGTAAAATATTTTAAATGTATTTATTTCATCAATGAAAAAAATCTTTTAAAAGTTTGATGGGAATGTGTGAACAAAGTGCTAAAATTATTGTTTCTTGTTTGTAACTAATTAATGACAATCATGTATATATACTTATATTTAAAAAGGAATCCACCATATGAACACTTTCCTTGCAAAAGTAAACATTAATGTTCCAGTAAAAATATGAAATTTACAAAATGTTCAGTAAGTAAAATTGTTTTAAACATTTGATTGACAAAGATGAATGGAACTTATATTCTATATTAAAAAGGGTTTTGATAAATGACTAGTCTAATACTCTGCTAACAAATGTATAATTGACATCTTTTTTAGAAGAAAAACCAAAGATGTGTGTAAAATTTTTCAATATGAATATCCTTCTATCCAGGCAATCTACTTGCAAAACTATATTCTAAAAAGGAACAGAACATGAGTTCAAAGATACAGATTCAAACATGTTGGGTAAGTGTGGTTCCAAACAGAGGGAATTGTTTATTTAGAGGCAATTTTAAAAAGAAGTTATATTCAAGTGAATTATCAAAAGTGATGCAGTATTAAATTTATTATGTATTATTAAAAGAAAGCAGATCACACGTGGGCATCCCTGGTGGCTCAGTTGTAAAGAATCCATTTGGCAAGGCAGGAGACATGGGTTTGATCCTTGATTCGGGAAGATCCTCTAGAGAAGGGCATGGCAACCACATGGCAATCCAGTATTCTTGCCTGGAAAGACGAGCCTGGGGGCTACAGTTCATGGGTTCACAAAAGAATTGGACATGACTAGGTGAGTAAACAACAACAGAGATTACACATATCTGCAGTATTCTTATTATGACAGGCACTAATAATCACCACTTTGCACAATCCCAGAAGCATCATTCAACTACAATGTGAGTAATGCCTGGTGCGTATCTGTAGAACAGGGTTAAGGGCAAGAGCTCTGGCTCTACCTCCTGTCTTCACATCTAAACTGTGTAAACTTAGGCAAGTTATCTTTACCTCATGGGGCTGATGTGGAGATTAAATGAACTAATTCAAGCAAATGCAGGTCAGCCAAATGCTTGACACCCATATGCATGAGTGAATTAATTTTATTCTTCATTGTAAACTCCATGTAAATTCTGTTTTGCTCTCTGCTGTATACCTGAATATAATTGGTTGTTAATATTTTGGATGATGTCTAATTAAAAAATTTAATCCAAATTTTCAGTGTTTATATGTATTTAGAGAAAAAATTCTGAGAGACAGATGTCAAAATGTTAACAGCAGTTATCACTATTAAATATAATTTTATTTTTCCTCTATATCTATATTTATAAGGTTTTTAACTTGAATATGTATTATGTAAAGTGTACAGTAAAACAATAAGATTACACTGGACACCCTTCAGCATATAATTGCCCTTTAGCTCAACAGTTCTATTCATAAATATTTACTGAAAAGAAATGGAAACAAGCAATTCTAAAAATCTTATAAAACAATATCCATAGTAGTCTTGTTTACAACAGGCAAAAACTGGAAACTAGCCTATTTCTCATCAATAAGAGAATGAATAAACAAACTGAGGTACTTCATCTATATAAGAAAGTATCACTACTCATCAGTGGAAAGGAATGAACTGCTAGCACATGCAACAACCTCTGTATCTATCTGTCCATCCCTGTATGCATCTGCATATGTATGTATCAATATGTTCATATGCTTGTTTATCTATCTGCAGAGCCAGACAAATATACACCCATATATAGTATGGTACCTTTATATAAAAATTTATAACAAAAGAAAAATAAATTGTGAAAAAACTAAAAACAATTATTATTTCATGGACAGTATACTAAGGTTTTCCTGGGAAGGATGGGAGGAATTTCCTTGTTACGATACAGTTCTGGATCTTAATGGGCTTCTGTGTTACACAAGTGTGTGCATTTTTTAATGTATACATGCAGCAAAGTACACTTATGGTTTGTGATTTTCATGTGCATTACTATGTAAATGTTACATCAACAGAAAAAGACTGTGAGTATTGAATAATGCGTTTAGCAGAACATACACTGATGAACTGAGGAAAGAATAGATACATTACAAATTAAAAAAAAATACAATGTTAATAATAGAATCCAGGTAGGGTATACAGATAGTCTCTCTTAAATATAAAATTTCAATCTTGTATATTTGAAAATTTCACATAATATAATGTTGGCTAAAATGTTCAATAAATCCATAAAAAGAGAAATGTGTATCCCTCATTCTAGACCCAAATTATATGTGTCTAAGTAGTGACAGAATTAGAGACATAAATAGCCCCTTGCAATATAGGAACTGTCTTACAGTGGTATTATGTAGTGACAGAAAAGGGCCCCACCAGTCCATCCTAAAGGAAATCAATCCCGAATATTCATTGGAAGGACTGGTGCTGAAGCTGAATCTCTAATACTTTGGCCACTTGATGAGAGCGTGATGCTGGGAAAGACTGAAGGCAGGAGAAGGGAATGACAGAGAATGAGATGGTTGGATGGCATCACCAACTCTATGGACATGAGCTTGAACAAACTCTGGGAGTTGGTGAAGGACAGGGAAGTCTGGTGTGCTGCAGTCCATGGGGTTCCAGAGTTGGACATGACTGAGCACTGAACTGAGCAGTGTTCAGAGCTACAGTTTTAATTTTATATTATTTGACATAAAATAAGTTTAATCAGTATAGCCTATGAGGAACAGTTAAAGCAGTTAACTCTTACAGATTTAGTTTTATGTAAAATAAAAAAATGTATATTTCTTGCACTTCAAATGAAATTCTATTTATCAAAACTATTTGGTGCTTATTCACCTTAGGCATATAAATATGTTTTTATTATTTATTCACAAATAAACACTTAGAATTTGAGGCTTAATTCATTTCTAAATAAATACAAGCTTCTTCTTAGTATAGAGTGCCTGACTTTATGGTCTTCAACGGCATTAAAGTGCTGGCTAGTCAGCTTTGGAGAAAACTGAAGTGTATTTCAAGGGCAGTTGTATTTAACAGTAAATTTGAATTTGGCCTTCATTAACATTGCTTGTTTCAGGATTGTTAATTGGTGAATGATTCTTCGGATAATAATGTAAACTGACATTCCATCTTTACAACTGGAATGAGAAATTAAATAATGTTTAGCTTTCTATATAGGGGGTTCTCTTGTGTCTCAGACAATTAAGAATCTGTCTGCAATGCAAGAGATCCAGGTTCAATCCCTGGATTGGGAAGATCCCCTAGAGAAGGAAATGGCAACCCACTCCAGTATTCCTGCCTGGAGAATCCCACCGACAGAAGAGCCTGGTGGCTACAGTCCACAGGGTCTCAAAGAATCTGACATGACTGAGCGACTAGCACTACTACTACTTTCTATATTAATTAGAATAAAGAAATGTCAATTCTTTGTTAAGTTTTATTGCTGTATAAGCCTTTTGTTTGTTTGTTTTTAATGTCATAGGTAATAGAAGCATGTGATCCCAGACCTGGATACACTTTTGAAGATTAGGCAAACAATATTTTATAATCATTTTAAACAGATTATTAACAGTTTTGCATTTAGAATTCAATTAAGTTGACCCTTTTATTTACATTACTCATAAAAAGAAGTTTAAAATTCTCAGTATCATATGATGTTTGGCAGAAGAAAGGAATAATGGAGTAATTCATTCTTCCTTTAGAATTCCCCAATGTAAAGAAGGGCAAACTTGAACACAGCTGGGACATTGTATAACATAGTTAAAGTTTGCTGTGCTGAACTTAGTCACATTGGACTCTCTGTGACACCATGGACCAGGTCCTCTGTCCGTGGGGATTTTCCAAGCAAGAATACTGGAGTGGGTTGCTGTGCCCTCCTCCAGGGGATCTTCCAAACCTAAGGATTGAACCCAGGTCTCTCACATTGCAGGTGAATTCTTTACCAGCTGAGCTACACAGGAAACCCAAAGTAAGTTTAATTAATATATAATCCCAAACTTTTTCTCCCTTTCTTTCTTTGAGTATAAAGCTTGGATAAATAAACATTAGCCTCTTCGCAGTAAGTCTCAACCATGTGACTGTCCTGAATATAAAGTAAAAGTGCTTTTAACTTTTGGAAAGGCCCGAGAAGCTACTCTTTTTCTCAAAGTAAGTGGTGTTTCAGTGATCTATTGCCGTCTCAGAAATCAGACGCAAACATTTTGGATTAAAATAAGGATTTGCAAGCTAGAATCCCAGTAATAAATAAAGTTTATTGCAACATAGCATATTGTTAACATTAAACTTTTAAATCAAACTGTTAAGTGTATTCAATGCAATCTTAATACAACAGCAATTTTAGGTATCATTTTGTTTCAAAATCATGAAACGGCACTTTTTAATAATTGAAATTTTACACAATTTTCTTTTTATATTTGAACTTATATTTCAATTTTATTTTCCATAGTGTTTTTTCAAATATATATTTATGCCTGAACATCTTTAAACTGTTTATCTTACAATGTATCTCAGCCTTAAATTTTAATATTTTTTTATATGACCATTTGGCTTTAGGAATCACAGATGGTTTTCTGGATTATTTTAGCATTCTTCAGTCACTAAGCCATGTCCAACTCTTTGCAACCCTATGGACTGCACATGCCAGGCTCCTCTGTTCTCTGCTATGTCCCAGGGTTTGCTCAAACTCATGTCCATTGAGTTGGTGATGCTATCTAACCATCTCATCCTCTGCTGACCCCTTCTTTTGCCTTTAGTCTTTCCCAGCATTAAGATCTTTTCCAGTGAGTCAACTCTTCTCATCAGGTGGCCAAAATATAGGAGCTTCAGCTTCAGCATCAGTCCTTCCAATGAATATTCAAGGTTGATTTCCTTTAGGATTGACTGGTTTGATCTCCTTGCAGTCCAAGGGACTCTTAAGAGTCTTCTCCAGCACCACAGTTTGAAAATATCAGTTCTTTGGCACTCAGCCTTCTTTTTTTTTTTTTTTATTGGTTTTGCCATACAATGACATGATATCGCCATGGGTGTACATATGCTCCCCCTCCAGAACCCCC